>JAOPSE010000008.1:87778146-88052154 GCA_029449295.1 Zea luxurians | reverse complement strand
TAAAATCTCTGTATACACACCATACTATACTATGTTTATTAAATTTTAGTAGAGATTTTAATAATGCACTGTATTTTAGGTCAATTATATCCACCGTGTCATGTCCTTAAACTGTATATTGTGCTTATCGAATTCACACGCCCTTTTGCTTCTTGGATGTTTCAGAAAGGGGCAATTTTTCAACTGCATGTATGCGTCTTACACATTTTGACCGGTAGGACATATTGCCATTAGTCACCGTCCCAGAACTATACGACGGCATAAAATCTTTGCAGCACACTTTTGGTGATTCCACTCATATATGTAGCTATATCCCGATGCAATCATATACATTTCTGAATAGGCACTGTGCACCTCCTGTTCCCTAAAAAAGTAGCATATACGGAGTAATATTGAAATGGTAGAAGATCACTCCAGTGGCGGTGATGGTACGATCGAAATCAGTATTATTTAGGGGGTGTTTGGTTTATAGGGATTAATTTTTAGTATATTTATTTTATTATATTTTAGTCCATAAATTATTAAATATAGAAACTAAAATAGATTTTTAGTTTCTAAATTTAATAATTTAGAGACTAAAATATAATAAAATGGAGACACTAAAAATTAATTACTAGAAACCAAACACCCCTTAAAACAAATTTGATGATACCATATTTGTCACGAAGCACACTCGCTCCCTGTTGGAAATGGGAATTTTTCATGCCAATAGCCAATGGTGCCGCAAGTAACGAGTTCCTAGGAGAATCAGTGCGTATATAGTAGCATTTCTCTAGAAATGGACAAAGCTTTCCTTTCAGGTCTGGAAATTTGGGTTTTGGATTTGCTGCGACAGGATAGAGATGGGCAGTCTGGTAATTTAGCGTGAAGAGCGGGCGACTCGGCAGCGTTGAGCCGTTGAGTCACAGGGTCCGTCCGGCCCCGGGAATCTTGACCCACCGCACGCCTGAGCCCTGACGCGGACGCGTCGGCTCGCGACACCCGGCGGAGGGGCAGAAGCGTCATTACGCGCGGGTGCCGCTGACGAACCGGATGCCGTCATTTCGTAAAGCTGGCGATCCCGTGCGGTGGCTCCCCATGTGGCCGCGTTGCCAGCTTAAAGGGGTCAACGGCAGGCAGGCACAGGTGACAGGACATTGTCCTTTGGCAAGGTGGTCTACTAGTGTTCTGTGCGTACCGGATCAGGGCTGTGGGGTCGGGGCAACACCAGCTCGATGGGAAGGCGATTGGTTCCGCGGGGCAACGTCTCGTGCGGGCCCACCTCACCGTGCTGTGAAGCTTTCTTCACGTGATCGCCGCATTTAGCGAAAACGTAATGGATTTTCCGACGCTTCGCCATCGGAATTTTCCAGAAGATTTTGCTTGCGCCTCCGGCAATCCATGATCCTCCCTCCTCCTCGCTCATTGCACAAAAAGACGTTGCAGTTTTTTTCCCCTTTTCTTTTTCCATGTTTCCGCTCGGGCTTTTCGCAGCAGCATGATTGGGCGAAAACCATCATTTGCTAGCGCCAGTTGCTGACAACAATGAGTGCTTACGTGTCTCTTGCAGATATAGTTGTATCCATTCAAAGTTTCATGCATGCACAATCAGGTGCTAGTAGTTTGATCAAGAACCCACGAAGTTTTGTGGCCTCGGACGTTTGTGAAGAACGAGAGAAAGAAGACGAAGCTTACGTCACCAGCAAAAAGGAGAAGCACAAGTTTTTTTTTGTAAGTTTCATGCATGATCAACGAACAGTCTTCCATAAGTTTCATGCATGATCAGGTGCCAACAGTTTGATCAGGAATTCACAAATAAGTTTTGTGGCCATCGTACTAGCCAGCCAGTACAAAGTTAGAGTAAATCACAAGAAGATGCTCATGTCTTGATGGTGCATAATAACATTTTGTAGGTGTTATATATATAATAAAAAATTAGTCTAAAAATCACTAGTTTTATAAATTTCTGTGGGTGCATATGCACCCACTAGTTCCTAAGTAGCTTCACCCCTCAGCCATCATTAACTCTTTCCTAAGCTCCCTCTAACACAGTATAACAATGCTCCGACAAAAGCAACACCGGTTCTTGGCCTGGCTCTCCCAAGGCATGTCCTAACAAAAATTTACATATTTTATATTTTATTTTATTAAGAATGTCATAGTAGATTTGTGATGATACACATATATTTAGATAAATGCGTGCCAAATAGTACTACTTACAATGATAATATACATAAAAATTATATTGATCGTAGCAGAAAATGTATTTAAGTCAATAACTTTAGAGAAGGAATTATAACATGTGAAGGGACCCATGCAAGTAGCTCCATTCACGCGAGTCCATAACATGTGTTGGTGGAAGTAGGCAAGTAGCATACCATAGTCAATGTAGGTAGTTGTTCGTAGTGTTATCCCTTAGACGTCCATCGAGAGAAAGAGAAAGAAAACAATCCTCCAATCAATGACAAAAAGGAGATTACCTGCGAGCAGTCGTGGCAACACTTCCCAAAAACTTAATAACCCGCACACCCTAACAGATGTCGCAGATGCAGATAGCAATTCTAAGGCTTGCCCTCCCAACGCTCCGATGCACATAGGATCGGTGCAAGAAGGCTCAAATGCAAGTCAATTGAGAAGAGATGTGATTCTCGTATGTGTTCATGTGAGGCTCCTACGAAGGAAAGATAAGTAATAGCAAGAGTTCCAAGAAGATGGAGTATTCACCGTAATATATGCTTATTACCTTATATATTGTAGGTCCACTACACCCCCAATCAACCAGTTATTTACTCTCCATCATTAGCTGACATAAGTGGCAAAACAAGCCCATCCCACTTGGCACGACACGACTTAGCGATAGAGATAGCATACGCGCTCGTGTGGCATGTCCTCAACCTCTCCCAACTTCTCAATAGGTGTACATGTAGTCTGCCTATTTAAGTTGACAAAACAAATAGTCAAAATCACCTTCGAGATTAAACTATAATGCACCATAACTTTTAATATGGGTCCAGATCTATTTGATTTAATTAAATGAAATATGGACCAAGCTCATATTAAATCTAACAATCCCCACCAAATTCTAATGCACATATGAAATGCTTTCACTTATTATTCCTTTGATATATTATTGTTTTGCTAGAGACTAATAAGTTGAACATGCATATAGAATAGAAGTTACACTTGTTCATAACCGAACAATAATGCACTACTCCTTGAATTATAGCTTTGTGCAAAATAATTTTGACATAAGCTCTTTACTAGTACTAGGTTAAGTCAAACTTTATAAATATTCATAAGTATCTAGAGATCATTCAAATCACATAGACTGTGACTACTAGTCAAACTCACATAGGTATATTCCTCAAAAGGTGTCATGTAAGACAACATGTTTTCAATAAGCCACTTGTAACACATTAAGATAAAAATCATCCTACTTTACAAAAAAGATGTGCATCTGACACATAACTTGTTATGAGTATTTCATCATAGTCTATCAATAGCTTATGTTGGGGACTTATTCTCAAATGCTATGAATTAAGAACAAGACAACACACAAGAAAAATGTTAAATGTTAATGTCCTTCGTCCTTCGAAGCATTATTTCCCTTAGGATATAATGATCTTCGGACGAAGGTTATGAAGAACATACCTTCATAAACACGATATGTGTAATCAGAGGATGAAGGTTGTGAAACATAAGACAACAACATAAATAATTACATAGTATCGAAATATGAATATTTATTGTTAAATAATCATGAATACATAAAAGTTAAACTAAATTACATTTGTACCTTGAGCTTGACCGAATACGAAGATACAGATGCGATGCGAAAGCGTGAACAGTACGGGGGTACTGTTCACCTATTTATAGGCACATGGCGCAGCCTGTGTGAATTTACATTCATGTCCTCTACAAATGATTACAATTATTACACAGTTTATCATGGGCTGATTGGTCATCTCATCTTTAAGTCAGTGCATTTTGAAATATACTATGAAGCTTCCTGACGGGTAGCTTTGGCATTGTTCCTGTTCTGGCCTTCCGAAGGTGTTTCTTCTCACAGGACCTTCGGCGATGAAGCAGACCCCCAATAGTAGCCCCTTCACGGTGCCAGATCGTTTTTCGTAACGAGCTCGACCCGTGAAAAACTCTTTTATGCTTTGGAATGCTTAAGGTCCAAAAAACACCTTCCCTGAGCTCGTTGCCGAGAAACGATTTAAATATTCCGAGTTTAAGGCGATCCCACCATATGACGGGTACACTCGATCTGGTGATTTGTCTCCTCGCGCAGTATGTTCCACCGTTCAGTGGGTGCGGGCAGCTATTCAGCGGGTGCGATCGTCTTATCGATTTACCTTCCTACCTGCAGCATTATATATACAGACGGGTAGGTGTGAAGTTACCACAACATTTACTACTATTGCACTGTTGTGCTGCCAAAAAATTTGACCACACCCGAAGCTTATTCACCATATTCCAAATCAAAGCTTTGTCACAAGAGGGAGCTTCGGCAAAGATAAAAAGTATTCAATTTCGTCAAAACGCAAGAAATTCAGCATCAAATGGTCAGGGTCCGCTCAATAGCTAGGGTTACACATGACGAAGAGGAGGCCGAAGCTACTGAAACTGCCCCGATCTCCAAAGTAATGAGGTAGTCGGGACTGGTTATGCCAGAGGGTACTGCTGACGAAGGTGCACCTACTGCCGAAGCCGAGCAGGCAGATATTGAAGAAGGTGATGCTGACGAGGAAGATATAGATTATTCCGCCGTGCCATCTAAGCCCAGCCACTTGGATTTTGGGAAGTCGACTGTCTCCGAAGCTGATATGCCGATGATGACAAAACTAGGCTACTTCGGGGAAGCCGAGAAGAAGCTAATTCGCTTTGGCGGGAAAGAGACCACTCCGAAGCCAGAAACGATGAGGTGGTAGTCTTTAGAAGCTTCTTTAAAGCAGGATTAAGGTTTCCTCTGCATGGGATGATTGCAGATGTTTTGGAAAATTTCGAAGTTTATCTTCATCAGCTAACTCCTAACGCTATCATTAAGCTTAGTGTCTTTATCTGGGCTCTTCAAAGCCAAGGAGCGGAGCCACTTGCCGAAGCCTTCTGTCGGGTACACAAACTTCACTATCAGACGAAGGCTAGAGAAGATGGACTTCACGAGAACTTCGGCTGCTATAATTTTGCTTATCACAAAGACATGAAGACATCGGTGGTTAGCTACCGCACCAAATGGCTGATCGGTTGGAAAACTGAATGGTTTTATGTTAATATTGATGAGAAAAAGGAGAAGCTAGTTCAGAGCCCGCTGGAGCTAACCTTCGGGTTGACTAGGCCTCAGTGCAACATGACGCCGGGGACATCATGCCCAGATGCTGTGGGTGAATTTAGAGTTGTGTCTGAGCATATTGGTACTAGGGATTTAGTTCAGGAATACTTAGCCAATAGGGTATTCCCAACGTTAAAGGAATAGGGTGTAATACTCAAAATTGTATACAAGGAATATATAGTGATTTCCTTATTTGATGTGCCTCATTTGCATCATGAAAAGAGCATACATAGAATCAAGGATGATTAAATTAAACCAATGATACTAAAATAAAAGAAAGTGCATCTTGTTGGAGTTTTGTTTGTGCATTTAATACAATAGTAATAAAATGAATGAAAATATAATATTGATAATGAGGTGGAGAATTAAAGGAAATGGGAAGAAAAGAGAAGAAAAGGAGAGTATATAATACAAAGAGAAACTATATTTTCAGAGTTGATACCTCTTAATTTTACAATATAATTAAGAATAAATTTAGCACATGTTTGAATTCAAATTCGAATTCAAATTGAACTAGGAAATAGAGAAAAGAGGATAGAGAATAAAATAGAAAAGAATAAAGGACTTCACGGGCTGACCGACCACCATTTCAGCCCACCAAAACTTCCCACGCGCGCTGGCCCAATTAACACTGCAGCCACACTTCCACCTGCTGACAACCGGGCCCCACCAGTCAACCTCCCATCATGCGCGCACAACAATAGTTTTTGGCGCCGACGCGCGGACCCCACCGGTCAGTCGGATTTCTCGCGCTGCGTATGACTCCGTCGTGTGCCCTGACGGGCGTGGCCCACCGAGCAGTGGCCGCCTCCCTTCACCTTGCGCGCATGGCGGACGTCGCGGACTCCATGGGCATCGAATCTCAACCACTACTGCGGGATCCTCGGGAGACCTGGACTTCCTGGATAAAGGTGGGGTTGTCATGCCTAATCCTCCACCCGCAAGCCACTCTACGCCGTGGCGACTAACACATCCATAGAGAGTTGAGAAAGAGAGAGGAGAGAGACCTTCGTCACCGCCACCTCGGTAGTTGGTCGCCGTTCCATAATCAGGCTCTCGGGTGGTGCCGAGGCGTCGCTCCACTCGTTCCGCACGTGAGTGACACCTCGGGGGGCACGAATTTCGGTCGCGCAGCTCTCAGTTCCTCGCCGGAGCTTGCGCCTGGTCTCTGTTCCGCCCTCCGCCGTGGCCTGCTTCTGCTAGTGGTCTGCACGACCGGTAAATCACCTCACCGTGTTTGCCTCGGTTTACTTGTTGCGCTGTGTCAGTTAATCGAACAGGGGGTCTGGGTCGGGCCAGAATCCACCGCGTCGTCCATGGCGCCGCCGCTGGGGGCTGGCTTGCCATGGTCGAGTGCGGTCAGTGGGGGAAATCGCGTGCGCGGCGCGTGTGGGCTGTTGATGCGTTGCGCGACGGCCAGGATTAGAGGATCACGTACCTTTTCGCGCGATCAATTAGGGTCGTAGATTTGTGATCCGATGAATACAATTCGATCTCAGGTATTTTGAATCCGAGCCGTAGATATAGGATCCAGTGGCTGTCGTTGTGTACCGGTTCATTATAATTTGGATCTAATATGGAGCGTAGAGTTTAGATCGGGCGGTCCAGATCTAGCCATACCCCTTGGCGGTGCAAAACTTACATAGGGACCCCTCGATTTAGTTAAAACCAACCCGCCGTCCACCTCTGCAGTGTTATGTGTCTGGGTTATTGTTGCGCCAGGGCCCCTGGACTTTCTGAAAATTGACGCCCAGTCCAGAGGGTAATAAAAACCGAGAAATGATTATAGAATTTAGTTTTTAATACAAAAACAATTCCAGAAACTTGTAAAATGCATAGAAAATTCATTTTAACTCCAAATTGAACCATTCCAATTTCTAAAATTTTGTAATAATATTCTCTATCATTTAGTGTCTCTGTTTTGGCATGAAAACAGTAAGAAAATTAATTTATCATTTAATCCTATCTCAAGCACATTAAATCTTAGGAAATTCATAACTTGAAATCTATAACTCCAAATTTAATGATTCCAGTTCCAAGGATCTCATTTTAATGTGTAGATTTTTACTGTACATTTTATTTACATGTTTGATGTGATGTTAATTTATGCTATACTATGTATGTATTGTGTTGATGCGAGTAGACGAGCAAGCCACTGTGGATTCTGAGGTTCAGCAAGTAGAAGTAGCCGAGCAGGAGCTCATTGAAGGCAAGTTGTGCCCTTGATCACTTACTTTTTCCCAGCCATGTTCTTATTAATTATAATGATCTGCATATGTTAATTTTGATGGGATCCTTTAGGTTACCCCAGTTTTGGTTATCTTTATACCTTGTTCACCCCTGAAATATTTTTGGGTAGTACTTGCTATTGCTTTATGTGGATTGGGTATGGAGATACAATATTCATGATTACTCTTTTATTATCTTTTTATTACTACTGTTCATGTTAAGATCATTAAATTAATGGGAACATGGAGCAACCACCCGGAAAAACAGTGCTACCACAAGGGTTTAATGGGACTCCCTTGGCTGATTAACTAGAAAAGCTAGTGGAGGTCTTCCTTACCCGAAAGGGGCAAGGGCAGTAGGGGAGTGGTCAGTGTAGGGAGGTCCTTGGGTTGATTTTGCTGCGATGGCGGTCAGGCGAGGGATTCCTGCACTGGAGCTTCCTATAAACTGTAGTGGGATTTCTGAAGCTAGTGGAACTTTGTAAAGGCCTCGTAGTGTTACCCTGCCTCGCCTCCTCGGTAGAGGTGTATGGGATTGGCCGTCTCTTGGCAGATGGGTAACATGACTTGTGGGTAAAGATGCGCAACCTCTGCAGAGTGTAAAACTAGTATACTAGCCGTGCTCACGGTCATGAGCGGCTCGGACCCTCACATGATTAATTATGGAACTTAAATTTAATTTGACATTTGCATCACATTTGGGATTATTTTATTACCACTTTTCTTTATTATTATTAAGGTTTGGTATTTACTTACACTTAGTAATTGCTAATAAAATTTTGGCCAACTTATAAAAGTAATGCTCAGCTTCAGCCTTTACTTCATTGATCGGCCTTACACTTCATGAACTTCCACCTTTGGTGAGTTCATGCCACATTATTCCCCACGACTTGTTGAGCTATGAACGTATGTGAGCTCACTCTTGCTATCTCACCCCCACAGGAGAAGAACAGGTGGTCGAAGAGGAGCCGCCTAACACCGAGGCATACTGTCACACCCGTTTCTAAGGGGCAGAGCCGGGTGCATAGCATATGTGTGCTAGGATCTATTTCCACACATATGTTGACGTCACAAGTGTAATATATCAAAAGAACAATGCATAAAAGCATAAATAACGACTTTATTAACATATTACACTTCAAATAGACATAATGTCTTAACCTTTATTCATCAAAGTACAGCGAACATGGACATCCATCCACAGGAAGATGACCGGGGGTATCACTAGACTAGAATCCATGGAGTTCAGCATCATATCTTCATCTGCAACTTCTGATCAAAATTAAGCAAGGGTGAGCTCACTTATGGTCGGGGCTCAGCAAGTGGGGGAAAAACTAATGCAAGTCTAACAAGGTGAGGCTGAGGTTGAGCAGTAAGCATTTTAGTTGGTCAACATTTTATTAACAACAGCTGTCTTACTAATAAGTGTGAATCCCAAGTATTCCCATTAAAAATAATATATAAGAGTATATCAAAAACACTTAAGTGAAACCACTTAAGCAAACCATTGGTAGATCATCGGATCTCGATTTATTTCCATCTTCAAGTTCAATTATCATGTGAGGAGTCCAGGCCGCTCATAACCGTGAGCACGGCTGATATATCAGTTTTACACTCTGCAGAGGTGGCACATATTTACCCATGAGTCGCGATTCCCTTCTAGCCCGGGTTAGCTAGACCCGTATTCACTTCCGAGGTGAATGGCCAGGGTCTCACTATGAGGCTTCTCCCTAGAGTCCTCATTACGCAAATGCTGGAAATGGTTAAACTGCATAAGGCACACCTACCGTAACCAACTTATAGTCCAGACTACAGGGTAAAGCTTTGGAAACTATGCTTGTATCCAATCTGCCTGAGCCGGTACTATAAGCGCTTGCCAGATGCCCCCGTTCCGGTCGACCACGACCAACACCCAACATAAGACTTCCCTAGTTATTTAGCCAAGACCAGAGCCATGATAGTCCTCATGGTAGCACTGTTTTCCCGGGTGGTCACTCCATGTTCCAATTAATATGCAATAATCTTGTTTAACCATCGGGTTAACAACAAAAATGTAAACTTACCATTTGGAACATTAATATCATAAGCGGGAGTGATTGCATAAAGTTTAGTTGTAGCAATAGCATAGCTACTTGATTAGATCAAAACCCCAGGTTAAACAAGGAGTAAGGTTGGAAAGGTTATCTAAATAGGTAACCCGTCAAGTTATGCATATATATCCAAAAGAATAAACTTTATTAAATGTATTGTTTGGGATCAAACAAAGTATGCAGAGGGAGAAGTCCACTTGCCTTGCTTATTGAAAACTTGAGACTCTTCCATGGATCTGAATAGATCTTGATTCTTAACTACTAGATCAACCACTGAATATCACACAAACAAAAAAGAAGAACAAACACCACTCAATAACATACAACATTCACCATACGTAAAGCTAAAAGAAAGCCTAACGAAAAGAGCGTTCGCTTTTCAAAAACGTCGCAAGTAATGGTTATAATAAAAAGGTATTCTTTTCAAAAAAGTGTGATCTATACTTTATAAGGCAAGACATGATCTTAAAAATATCTTAATTAAATATACAAATATTAGATTCACCAAATTAATCCTTTATAAAACGTCATACGTGATATGTCTAAGATTAAGGGTTTATAAGATGATAAAGCACGTTATAACGATATAAATCCTTTTTAACCTTTTAGAGAAGATATATGTTATATATCTAAGGTTAATGTGTTATGAAATACATTATTAATTTTAGAAGCATTATAGAACGTATTATAAATCATTGTTAAACATTCACTTATGACAAATTAAGATATAAATCTAAATAGGTTTTATGTGAAAAGATCCTTATTATTAAACACCTATTTATGGAAAGTTATGATATATGCTTTAATAAACTTTTATGTAAAAGACAATGAACAACAATTATATTTTATTTTTATTAGAAAGTGCATGTCCTATATTTTATTAAGAAAGCTATATACAAAACAATATATAAACTAACATTATTATTAAAGAACATGAACATTAATTTCCTTAGTTTATTCTTTAGGAAAAACTAAGTGACACATATATAAATAATATTAACTAATTTTGATTAAATGATTAATTAAGCCTATATAACCAGTTGTAAACAAATATAAATCTAATTAACTAGGTTATGAGAGGACATAATTACTCTATTATTTATCTTTACATTTAGTTTAGAAACATATGACCTAGATATTTAAAATGAATATTATATTCATTGGTATGTTATTAACTATTATTTTAGTTTATAAAAGCAATGACCTTAGTTATCTTTTAATTAAGAAATAATTTATTAATGTGACATATATTTATCTTCTATTTAAAAAACAAATTATCTATATATTCTTTTAAGTTTCTATTTAATACGGTTATAATTAAACATTTATAACAAACCTTATTAAATTAAAAACATGATAGCTATTAAAAAGGTCATTTTAAAGTTAGAAACAAATTATCTAATTTTTTTGTAAGAAACCTATGTTTATCGACATAACTATTATTTTCTTTATTAGAAAAGTATGAGCGTCTAATTAAGTCATTTTAAAATTCTATTCTTTCGATTTTCTCCTTAAATAGAATTTATACGTATACTAAAAATTGTTTATTTATAATTCTTCTGACATTAATATACTAAGAATTAATGTAAATTACTAAATGAGACTTTTAATAACATAATCATGGTTATTATGACATAAATGAGCATTTTACTATTCTAAGTACTTAAGTGCTATACTTATGAATACTTTTATTCATATATATATTTTCATTCGACTAGAAAATACATGACTTGGTGTCTATTTCAATTTCTTCATGCAAATAAGTTTATACTTAAACTACTACTAACAATTATCGTTCCACACACAAAAGCAAAATTAATTATAAACATTTATAGTATAAAACCACTGAAGTAGTGAATAGTGACCGTGCTCATTTTAAAATTATAAAAGCAACACTTATAAATCGAGATCTCTAAAATCATACACGAGAATCACCAAATCGCATTATCTCAATATTACAACAATAATTCATAAATTAATTTAAAACGTGATTTAGAACATCAACTTTTGGGGTTGTTTTCAACCTTGGGATGAACGGCGGTCTTGGATGAACGTCGACGAGGGAGAGTGTTCGACGGCCAGGGAACGGCGTAATCGTCAGTGAGTGTTTGGACACGTCTCTGGTGAACAGCGAGGCACGCCGACGAGTAGGGCGCTGCTCCGGCTTCCGTCCACAATGGCGTCAACAGTGAGCTCTGGCGACGAGGGAAAGAACGAGGAGGAAGTGAGAGACGCGTGAGACAGAGAGGGAGTTCGGCTGTGGGAGGGAGAAGGGAGAAACTCGGCGTCGACTTTTATAGATGATGGGAGGGAGAGAGAGGGGCGCCGAGGGGAGGGAGTGGCACGACGGTGTCTTCAATCGACCATTTATGGCGTTCATCAGAGGGAGGTAATGGCGGCAATAAACTCCATTAGCGAAGGAGAAACGGACAGTCGAGCGTCAGTCTGGGTCTTGGTCGGGCGGTGTCATGGCTGGGCGGCTCGTTAGTCGGGTCGGGCGCGCATGGCGCGGTCCTGCGCGAGGCCGGGGCGGCTGCAGGGCACGGCTGCCGGGTCGCGTCGGGCTCCGTTCTTCGGTCGAGATCGCCTGGGCGCCGGTCGATGCAGGGTCGCAGCGCCTGGCTAGGCTCGGCCGCTGCTCGGTGAAGCGCCTGGGCGCGGGCTGCGAAGAGCAAGAAGAAAGAGGAGAGAGAAAGATAGGGGAGGGGAGAGCTTGGTGGCGCGCGTGGAAGAGCAGGAAAGAGGCGGCGACGACTGAGGAAGGAGAGGGAGTGGAGGGAGAAGGGCCGGTGGGGCCCACCTGCTAGTGAGAGGCGACAAGAGTGGGAGGCGAGGGGGCGGTCGGCTGGCTCCTAGGGTTAGGGAGTTGGGCCTTGCTGGGCCCCTAGTCGATTAGGTTTTGTTTTTTTTTGTTTTTTTTCTATTTCCTTTTCTAATTTCGAAATACTTATTTAAATAATTATAAAATTTATAATAATTAAACCAAAATTATTTACAAATAAAATATTAATTCTTAGACTAATATTTATTATATTATTTATGTGAATTTTAATTTAAGAAAAAATGGTATTCAATATTTAAAATTACTTATGAGCAATCAAAAATTATTACAAATGAAACAAATAATAAACACTTCAATGAAAAATTTATTACCATAAATATCATTAATAAACTAACTGTATTATTTTTATTTAATGATTTTCATAGTGTCAGAAACCTACCCCTCTTAAAAAGAATCTCGTCCTCGAGATTAAGAAAGGCTAGCAAGAAAACAAAGGTGATACATGGTTATTTGTAGGTTCTTAGTTCACATTGAACTTCTCCAAACTTAAGGAACTTCCTTACTTCTCTGCTCCGAAATGTATACTAATCAAGCGACCTTCATCATCATACTTATAAAATGGTGGGTCTTCTGAACTATTGCTTAGGTCATGCTTGGCAGCTTTCTTCTTTATTCGGTCTAGACGCTTCTTGGGACATTCGCGAATAATATGTCCTTCATTTTTGCAGTAGTAGCAAGCACCTCTTGCTTTGAGTTCTTTGCGAGTTAACTTTGCTTGACCAACAGGGGATGAGGGTTGACTGGGTGTCTGTATCTCATGTAGCTGAGCCTGACTTGATTCTTCTGTTTGGGTATCCATGTGTTTCGTGGCTTTCGCTTGAGGTGGACTAATCATATATCCAAACATTTTTCTATTCCTTTTGTTGTTCTTCATTCCATTCATCGAATACCTCTGTGACTCATTTTTCTCGTTCATAGTTGTTAAGGTAGGAATATTGTCGTTGGCATCATTTACTTCATTTCCATTAGGGTTCATCATCTAGTCAGAGGGTAAAAGAGTTAGTGAGACAGACTGCATAAGAGGCTTGTATGACATTAAGATGAAGAGCGAACATAACTTTTTGATTTCCAAGATAAGATTAGTCAAGGAACAAGGATGGTTTCTAGCTTCCTCATATTTCAAGAGTTTACAGGTGTTATATTCCTTAACAAAGATCTTTTGAACTTTTATAGATTTTAGAGCATGATATCCAAATCATCTTTCTGATCCAACAGTATTTCTTTGAGCACAATTTGAGAGAAAGACTTGAGCGGGATTTTATGGCAACTAGAGTATCACATTGTTTGCATATAACAGATGACACCATACTTTATTTTCTTTATAAAGAGACAAAACACAATAGGTGCGAAAGATTCTCCAAATTTATTCATATATCACTTAGCACAATTACAATTTCTCAAAGGGGCAACATTATGACATTTTTTCCGTGAGACATACTCCTTCTAGCTAAACGATATATTATTCTTCCTTGATAGATGTACCAATCTGAGCTGGAGGTCGGTTGTCTTCAACTACTATTGTTTCTCCAGACGGGGTTTCCAAACACATGGTTCTCTCAGTATGTTGGATTACTACTTTAGTTCTTTGTAACCAATTCTTTCCAAGAATCACATCCTTTCCCATTGATTCCATCACTAGGAGATCAGCTAGAAAATCTATCCCGTTGATTTTAACACTTACTTTCGGACATATGTAGTTTACTAACATTTTTCCTTTAGGTGTACTGATGGTCTTCCTTGATCTCAAGGGACACTTGAAGATACCATACTTTGTTGCAAACTGGGCACTGATAAAAGAATGTGTTGTACGAGGATCATACAACATGGTGGCGATGGTTGTGTGAATGACCAGTGTTCCAAAAATTACTGCATCATCATATGGAATGGTTCCTATCACTGCATAACTTATCCTTCCTGTGGTCTCTTTCCGTTGTTTATTCTTTATTGATGCATGAGTTTGAGGGTGTTGTCTTTTCTTTTGGACCTTATTGATCTCCACATCTCTCTTTGGACAACCATTAACAAGATGGCCGGTATCACCACATCCAAAGCAAGCACGACCTGATGGTTTATATGGTGGAGTTGTCTTTATGTTGTTGGTAGCAGTTTCTGTGCATTTTTGTTCATATTCCATGTCTGATGACTGAGATAGCTTCATCTCGGAGGTGATCTGTAGTGAACTCTTCTCAGGACAGTTACAGAAGTAATGACCTTCACGTCCACATTGATAGCAAGCTTTTCTTGAAGTTATTTCTTGACTTTTTCCATGTTTCCCTTTTTGTTTCTTGGACCTGATGCGACGATGAGGCTGAAACTGCGTGCAAGTAATAGTCCATCCATCAATGTAACACTCGTGTGTTTCTTCTTGGGGCTGGGCATCCTTGTGATGTTTCCTTTTTGGAATACCTGACAATTCATCGTCTGACAGTGCATCTGCTATTAGTTGTTCTTGGGGAGACCATTGTCTTTTTATACCAGAAAACAAAATTCGGTTCTTCTGTTTTGTAGTTTCACTTTCTTTTGTACTGATCTGGCGACAAGGAATTCCATAGTACTCACAACAACAACATGTTCCAAGGTCACTTGTCTGTTGGTTTGGTTGTGCATCCTTTTGTGTCTTGAAGGTATGTTCATCAGCTATTTTATTTTTAGTGTTGTTTTGACTTGTCAACACACCGCATTCTTTGCATTTAGTGAATCACTTGTAGTTGACATTCCAAGATCTGACATCTGTACGGGTATGAAAGAATGGAAGGGACAAAAGGGTTGAGCAAAGACAAATTATAGAGAGTAGAGAAATCCCATCTATCTAAGGTTTTACCTAGCTAACTGATGTCATTGTGGACAAAAGTCACACAATACACCAACAATTATTTCAAAAAAAAAGAAAATCAAACATGAACACAAAGGACAATGAACTCAAGCATACCAGCACAACACAATCCAATTCTACTCATTCAACCAAAACAAAAGGTGAGACAAGGTTTGGAATAAGAAAGATATTATAACATCAAGGAGTTGGGTAAGAATTATCAAGGAGTTAGACAAGACATATTTGTTGGTGGCTGAGAGTGAAATAAGATAACCATGAACTATTAAAGTGAGGATAAATGATATAACCAATGATATGTAGTGAGTTAGGGAGAAAGTATTATCAAGGAGACAAAATAATAGAGCATTATCAAGTAGGAGTAAAGAGACAAAGAATTCAGTATATCAAGGTAGATATTGCGCAAGGATGGCAATACAATGGCAAGAAAACAAAAGTATAAGAAGTCAAGGGTTATATAGCAATATTAGGGATTAGAAAATCACTATAATATAATATCGCCCTTACCGAACTAGTCGAAAATCTTAATGCTAAAGAACAATCCTATCACCTTAGCCAAGAAGTCAAATAATAGATCTAGGGGATCCATAACAAAACTTCTTACGGAGTGGGGATAAGACAGAGAATAGGGCATCATCAATAGCTTCGAAAGGGTTTCTTCTGGCAACTTCGCTTCAAGTTCTGCAATCCTAAATTGATCATCTTGTAGTGCTTCTGAGCAGAGTCTTATAATAGACGAAAAATTAGACTAGAAGAGTTGAAGATAAAAGAGACAAGTTGTGATATAAAATAAGTTTCATGGAGCAAATTAGACCATGTTTTGAAAGATTGACTGGGCTTTCCATTTCTAACTCACATTGCTTTGATACCACTTCTGTCACACCCGTTTCTAAGGGGCAGAGCCGGGTGCATAGCATATGTGTGCCAGGATCTATTTCCACACATATGTTGACGTCACAAATGTAATATATCAAAAGAACAATGCATAAAAGCATAAATAACGACTTTATTAACATATTACACTTCAAACAGACATAATGTCTTAACCTTTATTCATCAAAGTACAGCGAACATGGACATCCATCCACAGGAAGATGACCGGGGGTATCACTAGACTAGCATCCATGGAGTTCGGCATCATATCTTCATCTGCAACTTCTGATCAAAATTAAGCAAGGGTGAGCTCACTTATGGTCGGGGCTCAGCAAGTGGGGGAAAAACTAATGCAAGTCTAACAAGGTGAGGCTGAGGTTGAGCAGTAAGCATTTTAGTTGGTCAATATTTTATTAACAACACCTGTCTTACTAATAAGTGTGAATCCCAAGTATTCCCATTAAAAATAATATATAAGAGTATATCAAAAACACTTAAGTGAAATCACTTAAGCAAACCATTGGTAGATCATCGGATCTCGATTTATTTCCATCTTCAAGTTCAATTATCATGTGAGGAGTCCAGGCCGCTCATAACCGTGAGCACGACTGATATATCAGTTTTACACTCTGCAGAGGTGGCACATCTTTACCCATGAGTCGCGATTCCCTTCTAGCCTGGGTTAGCTAGACCCGTATTCACTTCCGAGGTGAATGGCCAGGGTCTCACTACGAGGCTTCTCCCTAGAGTCCTCATTACGCAAATGCTAGAAATGGTCAAACTGCATAAGGCACACCTACCGTAACCAACTTATAGTCCAGACTACAGGGTAAAGCTTTGGGAACTATGCCCGTATCCAATCTGCCTGAGCCGGTACTATAAGCGCTTGCCAGATGCCCCCGTTCCGGTCGACCACGACCAACACCCAACATAAGACTTCCCTAGTTATTTAGCCAAGACCAGAGCCATGATAGTCCTCATGGTAGCACTGTTTTCCCGGGTGGTCACTCCATGTTCCAATTAATATGCAATAATCTTGTTTAACCATCGGATTAACAACAAAAATGTAAACTTACCATTTGCAACATTAATATCATAAGCGAGAGTGATTGCATAAACTTAAGTTGTAGCAATAACATAGCTACTTGATTAGATCAAAACCCCAGGTTAAACAAGGAGTAAGGTTGGAAAGGTTATCTAAATAGGTAACCCGTCAAGTTATGCATATATATCCAAAAGAATAAACTTTATTAAATGTATTGTTTGGGATCAAATAGAGTATGCAGAGGGAGAAGTCCACTTGCCTTGCTTGTTGAAAACTTGAGACTCTTCCATGGATCTGAATAGATCTTGATTCTTAACTACTAGATCAACCACTGAATATCACACAAACAAACAAGAAGAACAAACACCACTTAATAACATACAACATTCACCATACGTAAAGCTAAAAGAAAGCCTAACGAAAAGAGCGTTCGCTTTTTAAAAAACATCACAAGTAATGGTTATAATAAAAAGGTATTCTTTTCAAAAATGTGTGATCTATACTTTATAAGACAAGACATGATCTTAAAAATATCTTAATTAAATATACAAATATTAGATTCACCAAATTAATCCTTTATAAAACGTCATACGTGATATGTCTAAGATTAAGGGTTTATAAGACGATAAAGCACGTTATAACGATATAAATCCTTTTTAACCTTTTAGAGAAGATATATGTTATATATCTAAGGTTAATGTGTTATGAAATACATTATTAATTTTAGAAGCATTATAGAACGTATTATAAATCATTGTTAAACATTCACTTATGACAAATTAAGATATAAGTCTAAATAGGTTTTATGTGAAAAGATCCTTATTATTAAACACCTATTTATGGAAAGTTATGATATATACTTTAATAAACTTTTATGTAAAAGACAATGAACAATAATTATATTTTATTTTTATTAGAAAGTGCATGTCCTATATTTTATTAAGAAAGCTATATACAAAACAATATATAAACTAACATTATTATTAAAGAACATGAACATTAATTTCCTTAGTTTATTCTTTAGGAAAAACTAAGTGACACATATATAAATAATATTAACTAATTTTGATTAAATAATTAATTAAGCCTATATAACCAGTTGTAAACAAATATAAATCTAATTAACTAGGTTATGAGAGGACATAATTACTCTATTATTTATCTTTACATTTAGTTTAGAAACATATGACCTAGATATTTAAAATGAATATTATATTCATTGGTATGTTATTAACTATTATTTTAGTTTATAAAAGCAATGACCTTAGTTATCTTTTAATTAAGAAATAATTTATTAATGTGACATTTATTTATCTTCTATTTAAAAAAACAAATGATCTATACATTCTTTTAAGTTTCTATTTAATACGGTTATAATTAAACATTTATAACAAACCTTATTAAATTAAAAACATGATAGCTATTAAAAAGGTCATTTTAAAGTTAGAAACAAATTATCTAATTCTTTTGTAAGAAACCTATGTTTATCGACATAACTATTATTTTCTTTATTAGAAAAGTATGAGCGTCTAATTAAGTCATTTTAAAATTCTATTCTTTCGATTTTCTCCTTAAATAGAATTTATACGTATACTAAAAATTGTTTATTTATAATTCTTCTGACATTAATATACTAAGAATTAATGTAAATTACTAAATGAGACTTTTAATAACATAATCATGGTTATTATGACATAAATGAGCATTTTACTATTCTAAGTACTTAAGTGCTATACTTATGAATACTTTTATTATGAATAGTAAAATCTATATATATTTTCATTCGACTAGAAAATACATGACTTGGTGTCTATTTCAATTTCTTCATGCAAATAAGTTTATACTTAAACTACTACTAACAATTATCATTCCACACTCAAAAGCAAAATTAATTATAAACCTTTCTAGTATAAAACCACTAAAGTAGTGAATAGTGACCGTGCTCATTTTAAAATTATAAAAGCAACACTTATAAATCGGGATCTCTAAAATCATACACGAGAATTGCCAAATCGCATTATCTCAATATTACAACAATAATTCATAAATTAATTTAAAACGTGATTTAGAACATCAACTTTTGGGGTTGTTTTCAACCTTGGGATGAACGGCGGTCTTGGATGAACGTCGACGAGGGAGAGTGTTCGACGGCCAGGGAACGGCGTAATCGTCAGTGAGTGTTTGGGCACGTCTCTGGTGAACAGCGAGGCACGCCGACGAGCAGGGCGCTGCTCCGGCTTCCGTCCACAATGGCGTCAACAGTGAGCTCCGGCGACGAGGGAAAGAACGAGGAGGAAGTGAGAGACGCGTGAGACAGACAGGGAGTTCGGCTGTGGGAGGGAGAAGGGAGAAACTCGGCGTCGACTTTTATAGATGATGGGAGGGAGAGAGAGGGGCGCTGAGGGGAGGGAGTGGCACGACGGTGTCTTCAATCGACCATTTATGGCGTTCATCAGAGGGAGGTAATGGCGGCAATAAACTCCATTAGCGAAGGAGAAACGGACGGTCGAGCGTCGGTCTGGGTCCTGGTCGGGCGGTGTCGCGGCTGGGCGGCTCGTTAGTCGGGTCGGGCGCGCATGGCGCGGTCCTGCGCGAGGCCGGGGCGGCTGCAGGGCACGGCTGCCGGGTCACGTCGGGCTCCGTTCTTCGGTCGGGATCGCCTGGGCGCCGGTCGGTGCAGGGTCGCGGCGCCTGGCTGGGCTCGGCCGCTGCTCGGTGAAGCGCCTGGACGCGGGCTGCGAAGAGCAAGAAGAAAGAGGAGAGAGAAAGACAGGGGAGGGGAGAGCTTGGCAGCGCGCGTGGAAGAGCAGGAAAGAGGCGGCGGCGGCTGAGGAAGGAGAGGGAGTGGAGGGAGAAGGGCCGGTGGGGCCCACCTGCTAGTGAGAGGCGGCAAGAGTGGGAGGCGAGGGGGCGGTCGGCTGGCTCCTAGGGTTAGGGAGTTGGGCCTTGCTAGGCCCCTAGTCGATTAGGTTTTGTTTTTTTTTTGTTTTTTTCTATTTCCTTTTCTAATTTCGAAATACTTATTTAAATAATTATAAAATTCATAATAATTAAACCAAAATTATTTACAAATAAAATATTAATTCTTAGACTAATTTTTATTATATTATTTATGTGAATTTTAATTTAAGAAAAAATGATATTCAATATTCAAAATTACTTATGAGCAATAAAAAATTATTACAAATGAAATAAATAATAAACACTTCAATGAAAAATTTATTACCATAAATATCATTAATAAACTAACTGCATTATTTTTATTTAATGATTTTCATAGTGTCACACATACGACTTGATCTAGGTGGCGTCTCCTAGTCAGCTTTGTGGCGCCAGGGATTATTATTTAGTTCGTTTTACTCTATCATTTATTTTTGTAAGTCTTCCGCTATGTAATAAGTACACTTATGATATTTATGACATTTATCTTTATACACTCTGTGATTATATATGTTGTCTTCTTTAGCGCATGTATGAGATGCACCCGACTTTGTTCCTTAAATCCGGGTGTGACATAGGGTATGCCGAAGCTTAAAGGAGAGAAGAAAAAGAATGAACTCATTCGGTTGCCCTATCATTTTAAGTTCAAGAAACACTTCAAAGAACCCTGCCAGGAATGGTTGGATACAATTGAAGTTATGTGCAATGAAATCTTGGGCAATTATACGAAAAAAGAAGATCAACTGAGATAGCAGTCTTCGGCACCCGGCCGAAACTAAGGTTAAACCGAGTAATGGACGCTTTGAAATTTGAATACCCAGACTACGAAAGGTTAAGCAAAGGTGCCGAAGGGCCAAAACAAGAAAGGGTTGTCAGTATTATACAAAGACAAGCTGCTAGGATGATAAAAGAGGATGAAAATTTAGCAAAAAAGAAAAAATCTAGTCCTGAGCCGAAGGTGGCTGTGTCGAAGAAAAGAAAGGCTCCAGCTTCGAAGTCGAAAGCTGATTTAGAAGAAGAAGCTCCCTCAACACCTTCTATCACTGACACAGAAGAAATTTTAAAGGTAATGACTGAATCTCTACCTAATAAGCTAAGTCCGCTGGGACCGGAACTGATGAAGCTTTTATAGAAGAAGAAGAAGCCTTCGATTGCCGAGAAGCCTGCTGGACCAAAAAAGCGAAGAATTATTACTGTCATTGAGGCTATTGAAGAAACACCGCCATCGGCCTCAGCGCCGAAAACATCAGCAGTCGAAGCTTCTCCTACCGAAGCTTCTACTTCCGAAGCTGCAGCAGCCGAAGCCACAGATTTGGAAAACACACTCAATGATATTGATGAAATGATTTTGAATATGGCTGAGGAAGAAACTGCTGCAGCTGTTGAGGAAACCTCGGCCGTAGTGCCTGAAAAAGGGGAGAAGATGCCTGGAAAAGAGAAGGAGCCTGCCGAAGATACTTCGGAAGAAGAAAATTTTAATTTTCAAAACATAATTGGGCAAAAATTGTCAGAGGCTGAAAAAGAAGAGCTGAGGGACTATGCCATATCATGCGGGTACCGGCTAGGGGCACTGCTCTTCGGTGGTGTTGCCAAAGAGAGTTTAGGATGCCTTCGGGACCGAGTTGGGGCAAAGGTTGTCAGCACTTTATCAAAAAATGTTGGTTTTCCGAAGCTCGAAGCTGATCTCAGCAGATACCGACGACAGCATATCACCGGTAGCCTGTTTTATTCTAACTTTAAGGTAAAATTTTTTCCTTAACTTTTTATTGTTTTTGATATGAAGATGTTTTCTGATGAAGGTTATTTTGTAAGAGCTTACTGCTAAGCAAGGCCTTGAGGATGCAACAAGACCTCGAGTACAAGAAAAACGAAGTTATAATTGAGGGTTTAGAGAAGAAGATTAAAGATCATGAAGCTACCCTAGAAAAGAAAGACTTCATGCTTCAAACGATGGAAGGTTCACTGGCAGAAGCTCAAGCCGAGATCGCTAGATTAAACAGTGAACTTTCCCTATAGTCAAAAAGCTTTGAGCAAGAGAAGAAAGATTTCAAAACAAAACTCGAAGCCGAGGCTGAAAAAAGTTCAAATCTACAGGAATCACTCAAGGATCTTCAGGAAAAATGCTTAGGCTTCGGCACACGGTGCATTCAACGGCTGAAACAAGTCTTTAACTCAGTTGGGGCCAGCTCTGAAAAGTTTAAACCTTCAGTTGAAGACCTGCCGGGCACATTTGATCATATTGAAGGTGAAGTTGATGCTCTTGATGAAGTTATAGCTGGACATGGTGACTTTTGTGCCTTGCTGGCTTCTCAGGGCACAGCTGTCGCTTTCATGAAGACTGGCTTTATACATAAAAATATTGTAAACAGATCAAACTTCAGTCTGTCACCAGCAGACTTGGATGACATCCCCGGCCTGGCCCGAAGCATCGGAAACAGATTCGTTACTCAAATCTGGGCAAAGGGCGGGCGAAACTTGGCTGGTGACGAAGCTCGAAGTCACCTTAAACCGGTAATAAACTCATACCTTGTGCTTACCTTTTCCTTGAAACTTGATTTTACCTTATAATGCTTTGATATGTACAGGATGACGAGCCGAGGAGCATTGAGCCAAAGCCTAGCAGACGATCCAAAGCTTAGCAGATGATGATGAAGCTGAAAACCTAGCTGTGAAAAAACTCTAGAAAAATTCTTGTATTATTCTTTGTAAAGAATATTATAATTTGAAAATCAGATTCTACTATGTAAATTTGTCCATACCTTGTAATATATTTTTACCTTTCCGTCAATGTGTGAACTACTTTGATGTGGACGAAACTTGTATTTTTTGAGCCAAAGGCGAAAAACACCTTCCCTTCTTTTTGTACGCAACAAAGCATAAATCTGCTTCTGAAGCCGTATTCTTAGAGCCGAAGCAACTGTCTATCTGTATGATATGATGATGATGATCCTATGTATGTCTAAATAAATGTTTATGAATGCAATGTATGATGTAATGTATCGTGCCAATGAATGCCCAAACACACACATTCGAAGCTTCATCCATAACCCTCATTCCCCTAGAAATGACTAAAATCTCTTTGTCGTTAATTTTTTGGCTGCACCGCTTATTTTTGGGTGTAAGTTCTGCATCCCCTTAGGAACGTCTTTTGAACTTCTTCGCCTTCTATTTCGGCGGTATTCGCGTTGACTTTTCGCGCTTCGCCTTATATTTCGGCGGTATTCGCGTTGACTTTTCGTGCTTCGCCTTATATTTCGGCGGTAATTGGCTCTGCATTCCCTTAGGAATGACTTTTGAGCAGAAAACTTACGCTGCGCTCCCTTAGGAACGACTTTTTGTAGCTTCATCGTGCTCTGCATCCCCTTAGGGACGACTTTAGAGCTTCTCCCTGTTTTTTTTTCTCTCTCTGCACTCGTTGGTGCATGCTTAGATTTTACATTTTACATATTTTTAGGGGATTTTGCTCTCGTAGTGCTGAATAAGAAAGGAAAAATTACAAACTATGGCCCCATTAAAAACCTTTCTCCCCCTTTAGAAAGGAAAAGGGTGCCATAAGAAAAATGAAAAAGATTACATCAATTTATACATAATATCATCGAAGCTCATTCGCATTCCAGGATTTAGGAATGTTGTTGCCGTCCATGTCCTTTAACCCGTAAGAACCGGGTCTTGACGAAGATACTACCAGAAAGGGTCCTTCCCACTTTAGCTGAAGCTTGCTACTGTGTCAGGGTTGGCTACTCTCCGAAGCACCAAGTGTCCTGGCTTAATGTCTTTCAATCGAACTTTTCTATCACGCCATTTTATTGTTTTAGCTTGATATTTGTTGATATTTTCCACAGCCTGAAGTCTGGTCCCTTCTATA
This sequence comes from Zea luxurians, assembly GCA_029449295.1. Lineage (NCBI taxonomy): Eukaryota > Viridiplantae > Streptophyta > Magnoliopsida > Poales > Poaceae > Zea > Zea luxurians. The sequence goes on along the minus strand of JAOPSE010000008.1, from coordinate 88,028,127 downwards.
GTATCTTTTGTCACAGAATAATTAGCTTTGTCTTCGGCCGAAGCTACTGTTCTTATTGACCCCGCTTTAGCCTCTTCGGGGGTTATGGCTTCGTCACCGAACAATAACTTAAATGGTGTAAAACCTGTTGACCTTGATATAGTTGTATTGTGGCTCCACACCACTTTAACCAACTCATCTGACCACCTTCCTCTAGGCTGATTGAAGATTATCTTCATTATTCCTGTCATTATAATACCATTTGCCCTTTCAACTAGTCCGTTTGATTCCAGGTGCCTGACTGATGCAAAATGAATTTTTGTGCCGATCTGATCACATAAATCTTTGAAAGTTTCAGCATCAAACTGTGTTCCATTGTCTATAGTTATAGCCTTCGGCACACCAAAGCGACAAACTATATTCTGCCAGAAGAATTTTTGGACTGTAGCCGAAGTTATTGTAGTCAAAGGCTTCGTTTCGATCCATTTAGAAAAATATTCTACCGCCACCACAACATATCTCAAGTTGCCCTATGCTGGTGGAAGTGGGCCTAGTAGATCTAGGCCCCATCTTTGCAACGACCAGGTTGGTTGTATTAGCTGAGTCAAAGACGAAGGTTGTTTCTGATTTCTTGCACATTTTTGGCAATTTTCACACTTTTGAACCAAATCTACTGCGTCCGAAGCTGCCTTCGGCCAATAGAATCCTTGTCGGAAAACCTTTCCGAGAAGAGGTCTGGACCCAATATGAGATCCACACAATCCTGCATGTATCTCCTTCATCAGTTCTGGATAAGCACTTGAGAAGTGGGGAACAAACTCCATGTTTATATAATTCCCCTTCTATTATGACATATGGTCTTGTTCTTGCTTCCATTCTTTTGTTATAAACCTCATCATCTGAGAGATGATTACCTTGGAGGAAAGATATAATCTCAGTCCTCCAATCTTCACTATGGATAGGAGATATTGTGAGCACTGCTCTTTCGAGGAGTTCTACCGAAGGTGCTCTTATTGTCTCAAAAAATACTTCCGAAGGTAGAGGAAGCCCCTGTGCTGCTGACTTGGCTAGCAGATCAGCATGCTCATTTTCCCCTCTTGGAATATTCTTAACAGAAAATCCTTCGAAAGAAGCTTCAAGCCTTCGAACTGTGTCCAGGTATCTCTCAAGCTTCATATCTCTTGCCTTGCAACTCTTGTCAACATGTCCAGAAATAACTTGAGAGTCAGTTTTGAGGACTGCCCTTCTTATTCCCATTGCCTTTAACTTTCAAAGTCCCAAAAGTAATGCTTCGTATTTAGCAATATTATTTGTACAGCTGAAATCAAGCCTTGCTGCATAGCATGTTCTGACTTTGGAAGGTGCAACTAAGACAGCAGTCGCACCTGCACCGAAGGTTCCTCAGGAACCGTCGCAGAACACTGTCCAGGCTTTGGCATCTTTATTTGCTTCTTCTTCCTGAGCCCCTGGCGTCCAATCAGCAATGAAGTCTGCTAATGCTTGGGACTGAATTAAGGATCTAAGGACATAGTCAATAGTGAATTCGTTAACCTCCGCAGCCCACTTTCCAATCCTTCCAGTAGCTTCTCTGTTCCTCATAATATCCTTCAGAGGCTGTGATGAAGGAACAATTATGTGGTATGCTTGAAAATAGTGCCTAAGTTTCCTAGAGGCCATTAACACAGCATACAACACCTTGTCCAACTCTATATAGTTTTTCTTTGACAAACTTAGAACTTCGGAGACAAAGTATACTGGAGCTTTCTTTTTAATTTGTCCTTCAAGCTTCTCCTGTACAAGCACCGCACTCACTGCAGAGTACGAAGCTGCCACATATAATAGTAACGGAGCCCCTGGCGCAGGTGGAGTTAATGTTGTTAGGTCAATCAATTATTGCTTTAGCTCTTCGAAGGCCTTCTGTTGAGCTGGGCCCCATTGAAAAACTTCGGCTGACTTTAGTATTTCAAAGAATGGCAAATTTCATTCTACTGATCTAGATATGAATCTATTTAATGATGTCAGTCTTCCTGTCAGCCATTGGGCCCCCTTCTTTGTGCTTGGTGGTTCCATCCGAAGGATAGCTTGGATCTTGCTTGGGTTAGCTTCAATCCCCTTCGTTCAAACTGGACAACCAAGGAACTTACCCTTCTTCACTCCAAAGACACATTTTTCTGGATTTAATTTCAGGCTAGCTTGCCTGAAATTAGCAAATGTTTCTTGCAGATCAGTAATGTGATTTTCTTGTTTCGTACTTTTTACTATGATGTCATCAACGTATGTTAGCACATTTCCGCCTATCTAGGAATAAAGGACCTTGGCTATCATTCTGTTGAAGCTTCCTACAGCATTCTTGAGCCCCTCAGGCATCCGAAGATAACAATAGGTGCCACTGGGAGTTATGAAGCTAGTCTTTGGCTCATCCTCCTTCTTCATCCATATTTGATGATATCCTGAGTAGCAGTCCAACAGACTCATAAGCTCTAAAGAAGCTTCTGCATCTACAAGAGAGTCTATTCTTGGTAATGGAAATTTGTTCTTTGGACAGGCCTTGTTAAGATCTGTGAAGTCAATACACATTCTCCATTTGCCGTTGGACTTCTTCACCATGACAATATTGGCTAGCCACTCTAGATATTTTACTTCTCTGATGACCCCAGCACTGAGAAGTCTTTTTACTTTATTTCGAGCACCTTCGGCTTTATCATCAGACATTTTCCGAAGTCTTTGCTTTCTTGGCCTGAAGGATGGGTCGACATTGAGTGAATGTTCAATGACGTCTCTATTGACACCGCAAAGGTCATTGGCTGACCAAGAAAAGGCATCTTTGTTGTTGAATAAAAACCTTATCAAAGTTTTCTCTTGCTCTTCAGATAGTTGAGACCCCAGCAGTACCTTCTGCTCTGCTATGTCTTCACATAGAAGCATGGGTTTCGGCTAATCAGCCGAAGCAGCCTTCTCTCTTCTGTGCTTGTATTGTTCACAAGCTTTGACTTCATCTATATTGTGGATTGCTTTTGAATCTGTCCAATTTCTTTTGGCCTTTCTGGTAGCCTCTTGACTTCCATGAATAGCAATGGGCCCTTGTTCCGAAGGTATCTTCATGCATAGATATGCTGGGTGAAGTATTGCTTCGAAAGCATTGAGTGTCCCACGACCAATGATTGCATTGTAGGGGTACTCCATGTCAACAATGTCAAAACAACCTGTTCAGTCCTTGTATTGTGAAAAAAGCCGAAGGTAACTGGCATTGTGATTTTGCCGAAGGTAACTGGCATTATGATTGCATTTGTCTGAAGGCCTTAGCAAATATGATATCCGCGGCACTGCCTGTATCAACCAGAACATTGTGAACCAGAAAACCCTTAATGACGCAAGATATGACCATAGCATCATTGTGAGGATAATCATTGAGCTGTAGGTCCTCCTGGGAGAAGGTGATTGGGATGTGAGACCATTTTGACTTGATGAAAGGTCCCTGCACCCCAACATGCTGCACCCTTCTCTGTGCTTCCTTCTTCTGCTTCTTGTTAGCCGGCTCTGAACTTGAGCCGCCTGTTATCGGGAGCACAAGCTTCATAGCTGAAGGTGCTCCAGCTTGGTTGTTGAACGAAGCCATCAGCTCAACAGTAGAAGTGAGTTCACCGGGGGTGGGCGCCAATGTTGGGGACTTGTTCTCAAATGCTATGAATTAAGAACAAGACAACACACAAGAAAAATGTTAAATGTTAATGTCCTTCGTCCTTCGAAGCATTATTTCCCTTAGGATATAATGATCTTCGGACGAAGGTTATGAAGAACATACCTTCATAAACACGACATGTGTAATCAGAGGATGAAGGTTGTGAAACATAAGACAACAACATAAATAATTACATAGTATCGAAATATGAACATTTATTGTTAAATAATGATGAATACATAAAAGTTAAACTAAATTACATTTGTACCTTGAGCTTGACCGAATACGAAGATACAGATGCGATGCGGAAGCGTGAACAGGGGTACTGTTCACCTGTTTATAGGCACAGGGCGCAGCCTGTGTGAATTTACATTCTTGTCCTCTACAAATGATTACAATTATTACACAGTTTATCATGGGCCGATTGGTCATCTCATCTTTAAGTCGGTGCATTTTGAAATATACTACGAAGCTTCCTGACTGGTAGCTTCGGGCTTCGGCTTTGTTCCTGTTCTGGCCTTCCGAAGGTGTTTCTTCTCACGGGACCTTCGCGACGAAGCAGACCCCCAACAGCTTATTACACCATCCTACTTGATGGGATCTTTGACCACATAGAATAGGTTAACGCTATGATATATTTCATGTGGGTTTCAATCCCATCTCATTTGATGCACTATCTATCATGTTTCGTGACAGTTCCTTAGTGAATTGTTCTACCATATTTTCAATGTATGGGAATAATCCAACTTTGTTAATCCAAAGTTTCTTAATTTTGTGATAAATTTTAATCGCCTTTTATATGTCTTGTGAATCTTGTGATATCATTAGAACTGTTCACCTTGATTATCATGGTCTAACTATCACAATTCCTACAAATAGTTGGTATATGTTATTCAATCACTTGTAAATCCATAAGGATTTCACGAAGCCACTCATCCTCAATGGAGACATTATTTAATGTTGTGAGTTCTGCTTTTATAGCTGACCTCATTAAGATTGCCTACTTGTAAGACTTTCATGAAATAACACCACTCCAAAGTGAGACATATCTACTTGTGACGTACATATCATCGACATCAGGTATCTGTTATGGCTATAATAGCCCATAGTACATTTCATATAACACATTACTCTTTCAAGAGCACGACAATGATCATCTCTCTTGGGTTTGACCAAACCGACTTAACTTGCTCACAACAAATGAGGTATGAGGTCTTATAACACTAGCTAGACATGAGTGAACCAATTATTTGGGAATATATTAATCGATCTCTTGATATTCCTTGATTTTTTTCTCAATAGCATACTAGGATCATAAGGCATAGGAGAAAGTTGGTAGTCACTAAACCTAGAGTGACTCAAAACCTTTTTCATATAATGGGATTGCATAAACGCAACCCCAACATTGCCTTCACTCAATGGATTTATATTAAGAATAACATCAAGTTCTCCAATATCTTTCATTTCAAAATTATTGGACAAGAAGTCCTTTCACTTCCTTGATAGACTAGTATCGAAGTTCAATATGTCATAAACATACAAACACAAAATTACACCTTTGCATCTATAATATCGCTAGTTTACACATTTGTAAGCTTTGTTCACAACTAAGCCAGCAGATGTTAAATTTTGTCTAACCTCTCTTGCCATTGCTTTATGTGCTTGTTTTATGCCATATAAGGATATTAATAGTTTACACATCATACCTTCTTGATCATTCGCTACAAATCCATCTGACTAGTCCATTTAGATCTTCTCATGTAACTTTCCATTTAAGAAAGTTTTATTAATGTCCAGCTAATGAATGAGAACACCATGTGAGACTATTTGGTAAAGTAATAATTGAATTTTAATTAGTCGATGAATATGTACCAAAAATAGTCTTCAGCTTCTTTCTAGGTATAACCTTTATTCATAAACCTTGCCTTATTCTTTTCAATAGTACTAATAGGCCTAAGCCTTTTCTTGAATACACATTTGCATCCTACAAGTTTACACCTATAAGGATGTTCCACCACTTTCCATGTTCCATCATACATAATTGAATATAGCTCAAACTCTATATGTTTTCTTTCAAAAGTCAGCATCAGAAGAGAAAAATGCTTCTTAAATGGTTCTTGGTGTGTCATCTATAGGGTACACAATGTAGGCATCGACAAAAACTGGCTTTGTGGTATTTTCTCTCTTACTCTTTCGAACTACTACAATATCATCCTCCTTAGGATTTTGCATATGGGGTTCCTAAATATTTTCTACTAAAATAAAATGCTCATGATTTATTAGATGTTCATGACTAGACGCGTTAGGTGTATTTTTCATAGGAAATTCACTTAAAAATTGTAGCACCTCTAACTCCACAATTGTACCAACATGGTTGTCATATACTCCATAGATAAGTATTAAGAACCTATATTCAATTTTGTGAAAACCAAAACCAAGAAAAACACAATCAATAGTTTTAGATTCAAGATTGTGTTTCTTATTAATTGGCACATTCACCTTGGCTAAGCAACCCCAAGTGCGCAAATAGAATAGATTTAATATTTTCTTCCTCATTCATTAAATGGTGTAGTTTCTTTATTCTTTGCAGGAACTCTATTTAGGACATGGCAAGTTGTTAAAATGGTATCAGCCCACCAGTTCTTACTTAGTCCCGCTATATCTAAGATGGTGTTAACCAACTTAGTTACCATGTTGTTCTTTCTTTGAGCAATTTCATTGGATTCCGATGAGAATGGCAGTATCCTCTCAAAAATAATCTCATGTTTCACATAGAATTACATATAAATTGAAAAGTAAAAGAAAATGGAAAAGAGAGAGAGCAAACACAGTTACCTAACTTGCTCAGTGAAAGTCACCTAGAGGGGGTGAATAGGCGAAACCTGAAATTTATAAACTTTGAACACGAACATCAGCCGGGGTTAGGATTAGATATAAGTAATAACGAAATTGGAGTGCGGAAGAGAGTTCTTCTTGCTATGAGTTGCTAAATCAATGCGGATGACTTTGGGAGCTAACTCAAAACATTGTAAGCAAGAGAACTTAGAGAGAGGGGAGGGGAAGAATCAAATCGTAAGGTAATGATCAACACAAAAGAACACAATGATTTGTTTCCCGAGGTTCGGTTCCAATGAAACTACTCCCCGTTGAGGAGGCCACGAAGGCCGGGTCTTTTTCAACCCTTTCCCTCTCTCAATCGATCACTTAGACTGGTTGAGTGCTTCTTCTTAATCTCAAGGATCACTAAGACCCCGCAAGGACCACCACACACTTAGGGGTCTCTTGCTAGCTTTACAAGTCACTTAGAGAGTTTAGAAGGAGGTGAAGAATGCACAATTAAAAAGCCAAGCAACAAGAGCAACAAATGAAACACAAATCACACTCTCTCAAGTCACTAATCACTAATAATCACTTGTCTCAATTGTGGCACTTGGAGAGGTTTGGAAGCTTCGAATGTGTATTGGAATGGATTACTTGCTCTTTGTATTTAATGTGTGTGAGTGGAATGCTTGGTTTTGTTGAATGGAGGTGGTTGAGGTTGTATTATAGCCACCAACCACTTCCTAGCTGTTGCCCTTGTTCTGCCAACCGTGGATGGTCCGCGCTCCTGGTCCGGACGGTGTGCCCCTGCACATCAACGGCTGAAATTGCAACGATCAGCAGTAACGGCTATATCAACGGTTATAGTGCATTAAATGCGTCATCAGATGTCAGATAAAGCAGTCACGGACGGTCTAGTCATGCACCACGGACGGTCCGCGAGGACGCTAAAATGCATTTTACTGAACCTGTCACCTTCAGGTTTTTCTGGTTTTTCAACGACCAGACGGTCCACACCTGAGGCTGGACGGTCCAAGATTGGTCCCGGACGATGCTCTCTTTTCCTTCAGATAATCCGCAATGTAAACATGTGATTTACATAGTTCCTGTCCAAGGTTCAACCTGGTGTCGCGAACGGTCTGCAGGAAGGGCCCGGACGGTCCGCGCACAGATGAATTTCCAAAAAACTTCTCGTGTTCGAAATAATCTATGGTATTTTGAACAGTCGACTTAGAATTGATATAGATGAACTTATGCACCTGATAAATGATCAACTAGGCAAACTAGTTAGTCCATAAAATTTGTGATGGTCGTCAAGCATCAAAATTAATTATGGAAAATGGTTAAGACCATTTCACTTTCACTCAATATCCTTGTTTGCCTAGCCTAACCAAGCCATCTGGTATCTTTTTTTGGCCATCCGCGTGATGACATCACCACGATACCTTGCCACCACCAGTATCAGGATTATATTATTCCAATCTATGTCACTGGTGTGTGGGCTGACCTGTTAGCAAAATTATCCCCCGCACGCGTGCATCGTTGTTCATACGCTCGTTGAATGGTATGTGGGCCCACTCCTCCAATCCGTGTCTATACTTGTACATGTGGGCCGGCTTGGCCCGACACGACACAGACCCACAAAAGCACGACCCACAAAGGCACGGCCCACAAAGGCACTGTTGAGAACTACGTTACCACGGATCACCAGATCCGCTCCCTTCCCTCCCGTCAGCAGTAGAGGCGCAAGAAGATGTAGAGAACCCGTCTCCCTTCCCATAAGCACGACAGAGGAAACACACGAGACACTGGATATAGGGTTGGGCCTCTGGCCTCTTTCTGATCTCTGTATTATGAGGGGGTGTACAGGTTCCTTATATAGAGATGTGAGACCCCTCAGGGGCAAAGCAGGTATTTGCCCACATAACCCTGACTAGGGTTACTTAATACTCCCCCTTGGGCGAATACCGCGACCAACGCATGCTTCGTTAAAACTCCGAAAAACCCAATGGGAAAAATGTGGAGAAAGAGTGCATGGTGATACAAATTGCATTTGCACTTTGTTGCCTCATTAAAAACCTCACATGAGAAACTTCAAGAAAACTCACCAAGGGAAAAAGAGTACAACAACTGTCATTGGGACAGATTTCGATCCTCTGGAATCTAGATTCTACCGAATCTTCTACAAGGGCTAACTTTAGAAATGTGCTCCCCCTGATCCTTGCAAAACCGTATCAATAAAGCAAAACATCTTCTTCTGGAAGTATATGCACATAAAGATTTAGCAAACGGATTGCATATCCTTGCAAGGACTATTTCAGGAACTTTACCTCTACTCACTTCTAGGATATATGGGGTAAGTGCACGTATCAATATAAATAAGCCACTTTGACTGATGGTGTTCGATCGACTGGATCTATATATTTGATAGAAAGTTCCATAAAGGTTCATCTATTGATCATCAAGCTCATGCCTTCAGGACATAGAATATGACATTTATTGTCTCATGATTGTGATCAATATAAGTATTCGCTCCCCCTGACGATGACATCTGTCAAAGTCGTTATCCCTCATAACTCAAGCATATTCTTCAAGATATATGTCTCATTGTTCATCTGGAATAACGAGAATGGATGAGGTTGGGGTGCTACCATTTTTTATCTTACACCACAATTTATACATAGTTGTGCAAAGCAAATAACATGTCCTTCAATAGGACTTAGGGGATAATATAGTTACAATAGTACATATTCTAAATATGACACATCACTCCAGGCGTTCATCCATTGCAACATCTATGATGGTGTAATAAAAGTCCATCAAAGATCGTAATCCATTAGGAATTTTTCATCGATCAGATACATCGTTATAGTCTGCCATTCTAGCACAATGGGGATATTTTGCCAGTAACACCTAAACCTTATAGGTTTCTGCCATCAGGGCATTAGAGGATACCGTAATTCCACATCTAGTGGAAATTACCATGAGTAAAACTCATGGAATGCACATGTGCTTATTCGGTGAACTTCAAGTCCTTTGGTACCTCATCTTATTCCTTTTTGGGTCTATATGGGTCTTTATCCCTTTATAGGGATTATCAAACTTTAGTGTTTAACACAGACTTTATTTCTTTTGGAAAGATTCCATCAAGGAACTATAATCTCATTTAGGAGATATTCTCTCTACATAGGAGAGTGTTCATTCATTAGGAATGTATTATTCGGTACGAGATTTATATGTTGCATATTTATAATTCAAAGATATGGGTCCTCCTAGGATCTCATGACGGATCTTTAGAATCCTATTAACTGCATAATTTAATTCATGCCATTTGCCAGATATATTACATAGCGGAACAGTGTTTATTCAACACATATGTGGGATGGATCTCTCATAAGACCACTTAAACCATCGCATTCACCACACATTATTTCAATAGTGCCCATAATGTCCGAACTTCAAGCTCGTGACTTTCACTTTGCGATTATTGGTTCAGCCTCAATTGCATTTATCATTGACCCGATAAGAGAGCTTCAAACACTCATGCCTAGGACTTTGTTTTGGATCCCTTTGCAATCTAGAGAGGCAAGATAGGTGTCAACATATTTGTCTCCCACATTTAATAATGATCTCCGTCATTCCCAAAACGAAAGATTCATTGTTCCGTATTCTCAGCACAATGATATTGCGCGCATTGCTAGGAACTTCATCAGGAAGATGAACCTCTTCGTGAGGCAAATCACCATCAGGGTGAATTAATCGGAGGAGAGTTATCATAGACCACGTGAATCTGTAATCATAACATATGCTTTGACTAAGGCTGATGGATCATATTCGCAGGCGTCCCCGAGAATAGATCAAATACCAATAAGTCAAATGTGGATATGATATTAATCCCGGGTATATCTACATCTACATCAGGTAGAAGCATTCAGAGCAATATGGTTACTCCTCAACGATTTCTCGCAAACTCCATATACACAGGAGTACACACCGAACAACAGGTTCAGTTTGGCTTTTGTGCGTTTAATAGAATATTGAGGCATTACATTATATGGGCATTCCTCCCCCTAATGCCGATATGTTCTAAAAGCATACAGATAATATCCCCAACCACAATCATCCAATTGTGACCATTGTATGCTATTGTGGTGATTTATTTGGGAAATCTTACGCACATTACAGATAGGGGTTTTATGCAGTGAGCTTTGGACTTAGATTAATGTAGTGGCATGAATACTACATATTTGTCCTTCAATATGAAGGGTTAGTCTCAACGTCCAGCGAGACACGCAACAACAAGTTGCTTCATGGTTACAATTCTACAAACTTATTATCATTACTACCAAATGCACAGTCAATCATTAAGATTTAGACTAACATGCACAACACTATTTTATCCATAAGGGTCCTTCAGGGGCTCATGAATACCATTCGTCGTTTGGAGCCATTAGTTGACTTCAGATCAACAAGTAAAATGACCATCAGGGTCTAATGCTCACAAAGACATTCACGGGTTGCATTGTGCTTTTAAGCACATAGGAAAATATGTGTGTAGATAATGGTAGTAAAGTGCACGGCATCAGGCCAATGCTGCCAAGCAAATATTTTTATATGCATAGATGTATAGTCCAACTCATTTTTATCATTGCCCATGGTTTACCCAATTACTCATACCGTTCTGAAATTGGGTATCGATTTATGCAACATTTTTAGGTATTATACTTTTGAGAGAGAACTTATAACAATAGTTAATTATTTGTGATATAAGATGCCAGCGGGGCAAACTTTTCTCCTCGTATGATATACCAATTTGTTCTATAAAGCATTATTTCGATCTCTTCGTTGTTCGGCAAAAAGAGAAGCTTTAGAATAGAACAAACAAGGCCAAGAATTCATTTTATCTGGGAAAATCACCATATAACTAGCTTTTCATGAAACAAATGATGATAACTGCTTGGCAAGAACGAAACAAGACTGGTATCCGCCTTGGATCCGTCTTCAACAACAAATAGTACTGCTCTCATACGAAGAAATCATCAGGAGTAGAGAGGATACAACAGGTCTCTACAAGATCTTCATATTTCTATCACAAATTATCATCACTAGTAGTCTAGTGGTCAAGACATATGGCTCTTCTGGCTCCGAGGACCAAGGACATGTTAATGTCTAATTTAGCTTCAAGCTCTGTGGTGATGTAGGATTTCATATTTATTTGTCTACTCTTCTCACTTCTGGTAGATCGGAGGTAGATAATAGTAAGCATGCCAAAGGGTGGAATTCAGTGTAGTTCGGCTACATAAACCCCAGGTACGTGTCCATTCAAAACCGACCTTTACCATTTAGCTTACAGTATATACCAAACTTGTCAAAGGACTATCCCGAGTCAATTCAGTGACTATAAGTATTTACAATTCCGAGAGATGTATGCGACACAAGCATAGAGGTCCTAGATAGAACGAGTAAAGTGGTTCGACGGGAACACACTATGGTTTTCACACCAACATAGTGAAAAAAATTCTCAGAATAACCTCTCGGTATACTAGCAACTTCGTGTTGCTGGCGATTATATGTCCTTTTATCTCATAGTTTGCTTCATGTCATTTAGCGACAAAGAGAGCAATGTGCTAACATCTGGTTGAGCAATGTATGGCTGAGATTTGTAGTCTTAAACCATTTGGTAAGGTCTTTTGCTTACTAATAGAATCCTAATTTGTGATGTATTCTATGCCAAAAAGGCTTTCATGCATTATATTATATATCTTCGGGTTACTTCGGGTAAAACTTTATGCATGAGGAGAGAGCAGAAAATTAACTTATCTGTGTTTAATTGTATTTTAATTTAATTTCCCAGATTATTCAAGCACTATAGAGCTTGATATAGTTGTTATGGCCACTTGGCGATATATATAAATATATGATGCCACACAACACAATCAAATAAAATATAGAGCCAAACAAAATTGTTTATGAAGGTTGAGCGTAATGTGACTTCAGGGGCTTGAACAACCCACCACAATCCACGTGAATACAAGCTCAAGCGTATCCGGCGTCAATGCGTGTGCAGCCATCAGGGCTATGACAACACAACAAGCCTTCGTAACAAACGCAACAGGCGCAGTTGTGACTCGATAGTCAGGGTACAAGACAAGTCCACGCAACATGCGCAATAGGCGTAATTGTGGCTTGATGATTACGACAGACGAAAAATGCCTACAGGGCATACAAAAAATACGTGATTCGGCGATAGCGATCCGACTCAACGGGAGCGATCCGATTAAGCGAGAGCGCGACATAGCAATCATATGACGCAACCAATTTCGAACGACATAAATATTGCGTCATGTTGCTAGGGTGCAGCCAATGCTTAGCCAATGCCATAACTCAACCGATTAATAATGCAACCTGATCGGCGTGTCCGAGTACCCACTATACAATTTAATCGCTCGACGTGAGTCTGAAGCTCAACGCAACATAAATATTTAGAGCGATACAAAAATACACAGCATAACCCTCATATGCATTTTAATTATTTTCTGCTAATTATCTACTACGGAAAATAAAGTAGAAAAATAGTACTATAATTAATGCATAAGCATAAACAGATCAGGTGCATGGAGTCATTTTCACATATTCAAACATGCATTTTTCTACTGATTATTTACTGCGGGAAATAATTAACCATAATATAAAACATGCTTTATTTTATTTGTTATTTGTAGCAGGAAATAAATAGAATAAATAATATAAAGCATGTATATAAATTAAGGTTATTTGAAAGTTGATTAATTCAACCAGAATTTATGGGAGAAAAAAATCCCCTATGAGTGGTGGGCTGCGACCACATGCGACGGAACGCAAATCATGCATGTGTGTGAGCATGCCAAACGAAAAGTCTCTTTTTTTATTGGATGAGCAGCACGACTTATTGAGTGTGGTCAAATCTGTCAGCCCAATGCGTCGCTTAGATCCGTTTCCCTCGGCGGCAGGTAATGCATAGGATTAGCGCTTGGCGAGCTGCGAGCTGTGGCCGGCAAACTGGTTGCGCGCTCATGGCCTACCGACGCTCGGTGCCAAGCTGAGACTTCAGCGGAGGAAGCCGGATCGGAGGAGACGATGAAGGGTCCGCTCCTCCAAAGCCGGCCTTAGCCACGTCGTTGAGTATGCCCACGCCCTAGCCTAGATCAGGGCTCGACGCGAGGCGCTCCTCTTCTTCCGGGAGATGGTGGCCATGGCCATCGGAGCCTCTCTTCCACATGCACATCTAGGCATGCGGGCTGGCTGGACGTTGCCGTCTGAGTTCAGTCAGACAACCACGCCGCTTCTCGTCTTCCTCTCTACGCAGATTATGGGCGCGCGTAGGGAGGATTCCCTCTCCCGTCGATGCGGATTCACACGGGGCACAGCACACGCACATGAATGTTCACCTTTTTCTCTCTTATTCTTATCGCACGACTCGCAGCAAGAGAAATCGAAGAACCAACATAAATCTTGTACCTTGTTTCTTGATTCAGCGAACGGAAGCGAAGTCTGTCGCGTAGGACAGTTCGGCAAAATCGGAGACCTGCCAGCTTGACGAAGAGTTGATGCAGATCTGATCCCGCAGCAACGTCGAGGTAGAGCGTGCTGATAACGTGTTGAGAACTACGTTACCACGGATCACCAGATCCGCTCCCTTCCCTCCCGTCAGCAGTAGAGGCGCAAGAAGATGTAGAGAACCCGTCTCCCTTCCCATAAGCACGATAGAGGAAACACACGAGACACTGGATATAGGGTTGGGCCTCTGGCCTCTTTCTGATCTCTGTATTATGAGGGGGTGTACAGGTTCCTTATATAGAGATGTGAGACCCCTCAGGGGCAAAGCAGGTATTTGCCCACATAACCCTAACTAGGGTTACTTAACAGGCACATATCTAATTATGGGCCGTGTCGTGCCAGCATGTGTGCCTAGTCATCGGCCCACGGCACGGCCCACAATTAGTTATGTGTGCCAGGCCGACCCAATAGCCCAAAATGCCTTAATATGCCAGACCGGCCCATATATATACAACAACAATACATAAACAAAAAGTATAGAAAATATATATATAACCAAAATAAAACTAAGATGTTTTGTGGATGCATATTAAAAACCTTTGGATAGAAACAAAAAATATTACAACTAGCTCAGAAATAATATTCAGCTCTCTGTTTAGTGTTTAGTTGAGTACTATACATCCATACAAAATACATATACAATAACCATCATCACTATTCACTATCCCCATCTAGGTATTGGTTCTAGAGGCCTATTGAAGCTCTAGATTCTCCAAATTGTGCTGGTCATGTGAGCTTTGATGGACCTTAGTTAAATACTGAGTCTATATTTAGTGGGCCTTGATGTGCCTTAGTTAAATGGGCCATGCCAGACCGGCTCATGGGCTTGACTTGAGGCTCAGGCACGACCCACATATTGGGCCGTGCCGGCCTAGGCCTAGAATTAGGTTGGGCCGTGCCAGATCTGGGTCGTGCCAAAAATTATGTGCTTTGGGCCGGCCTATTAGGCACAACACAAATGTACACCTATATCCGTGTCATAGGTGTGTGGGCCCACTTCTCCGCATCGCAGCTGCGACTGTGCTAATTGAATGGTGTCACTGCCGTGTAGGGCCGCTCTGTCAGCTTCGTCTCCATCTATTCGTAACAAATCCTGGTGAGTTCATTGGGATTCCTAGCCACGGATCGTAACAGAAAATTCCTCCTAGGACGTGGTTTCATGGGGATCTGTATATATATGCGTGTCGTACCCCTCCTCGGTCATAAATGCATGACAAGTGTAACACCCCATCCAATCCCTAAACCAGCGGTAATTACTCCTGGCAGCTCGCTAGGATTATATATTGTCCCCACAGACCAATACGAGTTTTTTGTGCACACTCTGTCCTCACTCATGCGCACATAAGAAAACTTCTCGGTCGGTCATCCATCCCAAATTGCTCCAAGTCAAGCACGCTTAACTTGAAGGTTCTTTCGAGATAGGCTTCCGAAAAAGAAGATGCACCTTGTTAGTATTAGGGATGAAAACGGGACGGATACAGCCGGATACAGGGTCATCCCATATCCTACCCTAATGTATTTCTCTCCGATACGGGACCGGATACGAGTAGTTAAGATTCAGGACGGATACAGAACGGGACCGGGTAATAATCCGGGTGGGTAAGAAATGGATAAAAGATGCTACTCGGGTAGGTATCGGATAATTGTCGGGTAGTTTGTCCTGATGATATTAATTGTCCAACTACCCAACAAATACATAAATTAAGCAATACATAATTGTCACACCCGGATTTAAGGAACAAAGCCGAGTGCATCTCATACATGAGCCAAAGATGACAACATATATAATAACAGAGTGTATAGATATAAATGTCACAATAAAGTACTTATTACATAGCGGAAGTCTTACAAAATAAAATATGAATATCGTAGGAACTAAAATCTATCCTTGGCGCCAGAAAGCTGACTAGGAGACGCCACCTAGATCAAGTCGAAAGCCTCAGTGTTAGGCGGCTCCTCTTCGACCACCTGCTCTTCTCCTGTGGGGGGTGTGAGACAGCAAGAGTGAGCTCACACATGTTCATCACTCAACAAGTTGTGGGGAATAATGTGGCATGAACTCACCAAAGGTGGGAGTTCATGAAGTGTAAGACTGATCAATGAAATAAAGGTTGAAGCTGAGCATTGCTTTTATAAGTTGGTCAAAATTTTATTAGCAGTTACTAAGTGTAAGTAAATACCATACCATAGTAATAGTAAGTAAAAGTAATAATAAAATAATCTTAAATGCAATGAAATGATAGATTAAGTTTAAGTTCCATAAATTAATCATGTGAGTGTTCGAGCCGCTTATGACCGTGAGCACGGCTAGTATACCAGTTTTACACTTTGCAGAGGTTGCACATCTTTACCCACAAGTCGTGTTACCCATTTGCCACGGAGTTGATCAGACCCCATACACCTCTACCAAGGAAGCGAGGCAGGGCACCACTGTGAGGCCTTTACAAAGTTCCACTAGCTTCAGACTACCCGCTACAGTTTATAGGAAGCTCCAGTGCAGGAATCCCTCGCCTGACCGCCATCGCAGCAAAATCAACCCAAGGACCTCCCTACACTGACCACTCCTCTACTGTCCTTGCCCCTTTCGGGTAAGGTAGTCATCCACTAGCTTTCCTAGTTAATCAGCCAAGGGCGTCCCATTAAACCCTTGTGGTAGGACTGTTTTCCCGGGTGGTTCTCCATGTTCCTATTAACATAATGATCTTATCATGAGCAGTAAAGAATAAACATATAATAAAAAGTGTAATCATGAGTAATAAATATCTCTATACCCAAATCCACATAAAGCAATAGCATGTACTACCCAAAAATTTAGTAGTAAAACCAGTGGTGAAACAATGTATAAAGATAGTCAAAATCTAGGGTAACCTATTGGGTCCCAGCAAAATTAACCTATGCAGATCATTATGATTAATAAGAACATAAATGGGTAAAAGAAGTGATCAAGGGCACAACTTGCCTTCCACGAGCTCCTGGTCAGCAGTCTCTACCAGCTGAACCCTAGAATCCTCTGTAGCTTGCTCGTCTACCAGTCTCGGTTTTATTATCCTCTGGACTGGGCCTTGAATTCTGGTAAACGCAGGGGCCCCAGTGCTAAAAATACTGAGACACAGGAAATAGTCGCCGAGGACGGCGGGTTAATACCCATTAAACTGGAGGTTCTATTTGTAAAAGCGCACGGCTGAAGCGGTACCCGCCAATCCTAGCTGTCAGATCGACCACAGACGGCCCTGATTAGATCATTTACCAACTGAGCCTTCCCAGGACTGAGGCCATAGGATCCAGATCCTACGGTCGACGTTTAATGAAATCTAGGTCGGATCCCCACCACCGGATACCGCATCAACGGTCACTGCGCGCTTTGACTGAATCATCACCTAGCTCTAATCCTGGTCGTCCACGGCCCGATGAACGGACGATGGCCATCTATACGCATCCTCGCGGACGACGGCGGCAGAGCGGCCACAGCACACGGCGGCGCTTCGCCGGAGCACAGCGCTCACACGATTCAAGGCCACACGACCAAATTCCCCGCTTCTACTCCTAAGAAATCGCAAGGTGCACAAGATAGACGGGTAATTACCCTGGTTTAGACGGTAGGTAGCCCGTGCCTTCAAATTTGGCGGAAGCTCACAGAAGATTCCTAGGTGGCGAGAAATTCCTGGTGCTTGCCCGTCAATTCGACCCTGAGGCGATTTGGGGAGGTCACAGATCACGTCAGGCGAGCACACAAGTGGGCGAATGCGGCTGTCGACGGGGAAGGTGGATCTCTCTTGCTCTGCCCCCTTCCCTTTCTCTCAGCTGGCTACCGAAGTGGATTCAGGGCTATGGCGGCGAATCTACCGGAGTCTTATAGGTGCGCGGCACGGGGTACTCGATCCGCAGGTTACGGCGCTGACCGGCAACGCCTCTGCGGCGATCTCGCGTGACATGCGCGATGTTTGTTGCGCGCCGGAGCAAGGAAGATGGCTGACGATGTGGGCCCCCAACTCAGAGAACGTGGGAGGCTGACAGCAGACCCGCCCCGTCAGCGTGGAGAAACGGGCGCCAGGCTTTCCGAGTTGGGCCTGCGCGGTAGGGGAGATTAGATGGGCCGAGTCCGGAATTTAGGCCCACGCGGTGGATTTCCTTATTTCCTTTATTCTTTTCTATTCCCTTCCAATTACAACTTCAACTCCACTTTAAATTCAAAATTTGTGGCAATTTCATCTTTAAATTTATGTGTTCTATTCCTCTGAACATAGTATGGATAAATTTTATTTATTTACAATTTATTCTATTTTGCATAGTATTTTCTCTCTTGCTTTATATAAATTATTTCCAATTTCCTAAAGTGCACCTTTTTAGTTAACTTCAAATTCTCAACTCAAGTATTACATAGGTTATTATTATTATTATTATTATTATTATTATTATTATTATTATTATTATTATTATTATTATTATTATTATTATTATTTTAAATGCACAAACAAATAAGACTCAACATGATGCATAAGTCTTTTATGTGCCACTTGTTAATTATTCACTTTTAAATGCGGTTATTCACATGTACCAATGAGTAAAGGCAACACATATAGGGAAAATAATCTCATTTCTTATGCTTTTACAAATTTGGATATTACAAATCCTACCCCCTTACAAAAAATCTCGTCCTCGAGATTTAGTAAGGACTAGGGAAAAGATGGGGAAAATTTATGCGAAGCTCTTCTTCTCTCTCCCAAGTAGCTTCATCTTCTCTGTGGTGACTCCATTGTACTTTGCACATCTTTATCACCTTATTTCTTGTAACTCGAGTCAAAGTGTCCAGAATCTTGATAGGGCACTCAACATAAGTCAGATCATCTTGAACACTAAGGTCCTCCATTGGTAGCTGCTCCTCAGGTACCCTGAGACATTTCTTCAGCTCAGATACATGGAATACATCATGTACATCTGATAGATGATCGGGTAACTCCAGTTGATATGCAACTTCTCCCACTCGCTTTAAGATCAAGAAAGGTTCAATGAAGCGAGGGGACAACTTTCCTTTAACTTAAAATCTCCTCATACCCTGGATCGGTGACACCTTCAGATACACGTGATCACCCTCCTTAAATTCCAGTAGTCTTCTCCTATTATCAGCATAGCTCTTTTGCCTGGATTGTGCAATTCTCAAATATTCCCTTGTCATTCGAACTTGTTCTTCTGCCTCTTGAATAAGCTCAGGTCCAAAGAACTGTCTTTCTCCAGTCTGATCCCAATATAGAGGAGTCCTGCATTTTCTGCCATATAGAGCCTCAAATGGTGACATCTTCAAACTGGCCTGGTAGCTATTATTATAAAAAAAACTCTGCATATGGTAAGCTCTTATCCCAACTGCCACCATGCTTGAGGGCACAAGCTCTTAACATATCTTCTAGCACTTGATTAGTCCTCTCTGTTTGTCCATCAGTCTGAGGATGGTAGGCTGAGCTAAAATTCAACTTTGTATCCAAGCTCTCATGCAACTTCTTCCAAAACCGAGAAGTAAATTGTGATCCTCGATCAGACACGATCATCTTAGGCACCCCATGTAGACAAACTATCTGAGTCATATACAATTCTGCTAGCTTGGCTCCTGTGTAATTAGTCCTCATAGGTATGAAATGAGCCACTTTTGTCAATCTATCCACAATTACCCAAATAGAGTCATATCTTGCTGTAGTGCGGGGTAGTCCAACAATGAAATCCATACCAATTTCTTCCCATTTCCACTCGGGAATCTTAAGCGGGTGCAATAGTCCAGCGGGTCTTTGATGTTCGGCCTTGACTCTTTGACACATATCACACTTAGCCACATGTGTAGCAACATCTCTTTTCAGTCCATACCACCAATACTTCTGCTTCAAATCTTGATACATCTTAGTGCTACCAGGGTGGATAGAGTAATCAGAATCATGAGCTTCTTTCAATATAGTCTCACGAAGGCTATCAATCTCCAGAACACATATTCGATCCTTGAACCATATAGTACCTTGCTCATCCTCCATGAATTCCAGAACTCGACCTTCCGTAATAAGATCCTTAATCTCTTGAATTTTAGCATCACCAACCTGACCTTTACGAATCTCTTTCTCCAAGGTAGGTTCCAACTCGATGGTAACTCCTTCAGTGTGTGTAACAATTCACATGTTGAGTCTCTCAAAATCTTTTGCTAATTTATCGGGTAGCTAGACAACTAAAGCGGAGTGAACATGCTCCTTCCGGCTCAAGGCATCTGCAACCAAATTTGCCTTGCCTGGGTGATAATGAATCTCCAAATCATAATCCTTGATGATCTCCAACCAACGACGTTGTCTAAGGTTGAGATCCTTCTGAGTGAATATATACTTCAAACTCTTATGATCTGTGTATACTTGGCACTTAGTTCCCATAATGTAGTGTTTCCAAATCTTCAGTGCATGCACAACGACTGCCAGTTCTAAGTCATGAGTGGGGTAGTTCAATTCATATTTCCACAACTGACGAGACGCCTAGGCGATCACATGTCCTTCTTGCATGAGCACACATCTCAATCCTTGTCCACATGCATCACAATAAATGTCAAATCCTTTCTATAGATCTGGCATAACCAACACTGGTGGAGACATCAATCTCTCCTTTAATTGATCAAAGCTTTCTTGGCATTTCTCATCCCACTTAAATTCTCTTCCTTTCTCCAGCAGTGAGGTCATAGGCTTGGCAATCTTAGAGAATCCTTCAATAAATCTCCGATAATATCCTGCAAGCCCTAAGAAACTCCGAATCTCGGTAACTGTAGTGGGTACTCTCCACTCCATTATTTCCTTGACCTTAGCAGGATCCACTGCTATTCCTCCATTAGAAATAATATGTCCCAGGAATGGCACCTTGTCAATCCAAAACTCACACTTACTGAACTTGGCATAGAGCTGATTATCTCGTAGCTTCTGTAGCACCAACCTTAGATGTTCTTCATGATCACTTTCACTCCTAGAATAGATAAGAATATCATCGATGAACACCACGACGAATCTGTCCAAATACTTTATAAACACCTTATTCATCAAATTCATAAAATAAGCTGGTGCATTGGTCAATCCAAATGGCATAACAATGAACTCATATAACCCATATCGAGTTGAGTAAGTCGTCTTAGGAATATCCGATGGTCTAATCTTCATTTGATGGTAACCCGATCGGAGATCAACCTTCGAGAATACCCTAGCACCTCTCATCTGATCAAACAAATCCTCAATGCGCGGTAACGGATACTTGTTCTTCACTGTAACATCATTAAGAGATCTATAATCCACACAAATCCGCTGTGATCCATCCTTCTTCTGTACAAATAGAACCGACGCTCCCCAAGGTGTGGAACTCGGACGAATGTATCCAGCCTTTTGTAACTCCGTTAAATGCTTCTTAAGCTCCTTCAGTTCTTCTATAGCCATCCTGTAAGGCCGTTTAGAAATAGGGGCAGTTCTAGGTAGAAGATCAATCACAAACTCAACTTCCCTATCTGGTGGCATTCCTGGTAACTCCTCTGGAAAGACATCTGGAAAATCTCTAACCACACGAATGTTATCACCAACAAACTTCTCAGGTATAAAGTATATAGCCCGCTTGGAAGAGGTGGTTACTGCAATTTGAACTTGAAACATTTCTCCTTTAGGCTAGTGAGTTCTATAGTACCCCTACCACATGCTATAATGGCCTTTGCCTTCCTTAACCATGACATACCAAGAATCAGATCTATACTGCTGGCCTCTAATATTATAGCTGTAGCTCCAAATTCTCTTCCCATAATGGTTAATTTCAATCTACGTGTCATTTGATTTGCCTCAATAGGTCCTTTAGGTGTGATTACTATCATTGGTTTTCTCATATTTAGCAGTGGTATCTCATTTGTGTTGGCATAACGAGAAGACATGAATGAATGTGTAGCACCAGAATCAAATAATATGGTTGCAGGAATTGCATTAACATAAAACATACCAAGTACGATCTCCGCACCATCAGGAGTAGCATCAACGCTGACTTGATTCACCCTGGCTATAGAATATCCCTTGCCAGGAGTCTGTTGCTTATTCTTAGCTGGTGTACCAGAATTCCCCATTGGACAAGCGTTAGCATAGTGCCCAATCTGACTGCACTTGAAGCATGTAGGGCCGGTCTTCTGTCCTGTGGGCCTCGTCGGGTTGCTAGTAGGAGTAGCCTGATGAGTAGGAGGTGTCCGTGGAGACCCCTGTGGAGCATACTGAACTGGGTGTGGTCCTCCTCCTGGGCGAGTAGGTGTATCCTGTGGCGAAACGTAGCGTGGACGAACACTGCTGCTACCCTGCCCCTGTGAGATAGCCTTCCTCTTCAAGTCTCCCAGTTGAACACGCTTGTGTTCAACAGCAAGAGCCTTATCTAGTAGCCTCTGAAATGACGGAAATGTGTGTGCAACCAATGCATACTGTAGGGGTCCATTAAGTCCTTCAATAAAGTGCTCCTGCTTTCTCTCATCCTCAGCAACTTCCTCTAGAGCATATCTTGATAGCTGTATAAATTTGTCACGGTACTCGCTGACAGACATATTGCCTTGCTTCAATGACAGAAACTCCTTCTTCTTGATCTTTATCAATCCAGCTGGAATGTGGTAGTTTCTGAACTGTGTACTGAATTCTGCCCAAGTAATAGTATTAGCAGCATCATGGGCAGCAGTATAAGAATCCCACCAGTCAGCAGCTGGACCTGTCAGACGACCCGAGGCATAAAGAACTTTCTCCCTGTCTGAGCATTGGGCAATGTTGAGCATCTTCTCAATTGCTTTCAGCCAATCATCTGCATCTAGTGGATCTGGCGAACTGGCGAAGATCGGCGGCTTGTGACTCATAAATTCTCGATGCTTATCACGAGGTGGAACTGGTGGTGGAGGTGGAGGCAGTGGTACTTGTTGTTGTTGCTGGAATTGTTATTGCAATTGCTGTTGCGCCCTTCTCTCCTGGCGTATCTCTTCTCGCTCCTAGCACAACTCTTGGCGTATCTCTTCTCTTTCTTGACGCATCTCCTGGCGTTCTTGCTGCATCTGAGCCCGCATATCTGCCATAGTGTCCGCCATTTGCTGCATCATCCTCATCTGAGCTGCAATCAGTGGGTCAACTCCGCCTGGTGGAGGATTAGGAGGATTCATCTCTGCTAGCTGTGGCTGGGTCTATTTATCCACCGAGTGTGTCGATTAGGAGGCAAATCAATTCCACCACCCTGCCTGGTATTGACCATCTGAGTTAGATACATATGGTAAGAGAATAGTAGACAAGGCAGGTAGTTACGAATCATGTTACTTTGGGGGATTTATTAGCTAAGCAGTTTAATGTTTTATCTACCATAGCTAATTCATTACCTTATAGTGGTATATACTAAGATGTCCATATATAATATTTCAATCAATCAAAGAAGCAAATCAGACATTTATCAGCAGAACAATCAAACAACATTTTTAAATAGCAAAAATAGTTTTAATTTTGTCTTAGGCCTCCTATATCCTAAGAAGGTCATAAATGTAGAATTCCAAGGGTGCGAAATCCATCTTGTCTCAGAGTAGAAAAGGTAAGAATGATCAGAGTAGAATAATAGAAGGTGAGACAGGATCAAGATAAGTGTAGAAAGAATCAGAGTAAGGTAAGTATAGAAGGATTTAGAATAAGGTAAGTAGGTAAGGGTTTGTCCATTTCTATCTAGGTTTCGTCCTACAGTCAACATTTCCTCTGATACCACTTCTGTCACACCCTGATTTAAGGAACAAAGCCGGGTGCATCTCATACATGTGCCAAAGATGACAACATATATAATAACAGAGTGTATAGAGATAAATGTCACAATAAATTCAGAGTACTTATTACATAGCGGAAGTCTTACAAAAATAAAATATGAATATCGCAGGAACTAAAATCTATCCTTAGCGCCAGAAAGCTGACTGGGAGACGCCACCTAGATCAAGTCGAAAGCCTCAGTGTTAGGCGGCTCCTCTTCGACCACCTTCTCTTCTCTTGTGGGGGGGGTGTGAGACAGCAAGAGTGAGCTCACATATGTTCATCGCTCAACAAGTTGTGGGGAATAATGTGGCATGAACTCACCAAAGGTGGGAGTTCATGAAGTGTAAGGCTGATCAATGAAATAAAGGTTGAAGCTCAGCATTGCTTTTATAAGTTGGTCAAAATTTTATTAGCAGTTACTAAGTGTAAGTAAATACCATACCATAGTAATAGTAAGTAAAAGTAATAATAAAATAATCCCAAATGCAATGAAATGACAGAATAAGTTTAAGTTCCATAAATTAATCATGTGATTGTCCGAGCCGCTCATGACCGTGAGCACGACTAGTATACCAGTTTTACACTCTGTAGAGGTTGCGCATCTTTACCCACAAGTCCTGTTACCCATTTGCCACGGAGTTGATCAGACCCCATACACCTCTACCAAGGAAGCGAGGCAGGGCACCACTACGAGGCCTTTACAAAGTACCACTAGCTTCAGACTACCCGCTACAGTTTATAGGAAGCTCCAGTGCAGGAATCCCTCGCCTGACCGCCATCGCAGCAAAATCAACCCAAGGACCTCCCTACACTGACCACTCCCCTACTGCCCTTGCCCCTTTTGGGTAAGGTAGTCATCCACTAGCTTTCCTAGTTAATCAGCCAAGGGCGTCCTATTAAACCCTTGTGGTAGCACTGTTTTCCCGAGTGGTTCTCCATGTTCCCATTAACATAATGATCTTATCATGAGCAGTAAAGAATAAACATATAATAAAAAGTGTAATCATGAGTAATAAATATCTTTATACCCAAATCCACATAAAGCAATAGCATGTACTACCCAAAAATTTAGTAGTAAAACCATTGGTGAAACAAGGTATAAAGATAGTCAAAATCTAGGGTAACCTATTGGGTCCCAGCAAAATTAACCTATGCAGATCATTATGATTAATAAGAACATGAATGGGTAAAAGAAGTAATCAAGGGCACAACTTGCCTTCCACGAGCTTCTGCTCAGCAG
The DNA here is from genome assembly GCA_029449295.1 of Zea luxurians. NCBI lineage: Eukaryota > Viridiplantae > Streptophyta > Magnoliopsida > Poales > Poaceae > Zea > Zea luxurians. The sequence goes on along the minus strand of JAOPSE010000008.1, from coordinate 88,003,034 downwards.
TCTCTACCAGCTGAACCCCGGAATCCTCTGTAGCTTGCTCGTCTACTCGCATCAACACAATACATACATAGCATAGCAAAAATTAACATTACACGAAACATGTAAATAAAATACACAGTAATAATCTAGACACTAAAATGAGATCATAGGAACTGGAATCATTAAATTTGGAGTTATGGATTTTAAGTTATGAATTTTCCAAGGTTTTACGTATTTAATACAAGATTAAGTGATAGATAAATTTTAATTTGTCTTTCATGCCAAAACAGAGACACTAATGGATGGACAATAATATTATAAAATTATAGAAATTGAAATGGCTCAATTTGGATTAAAAATAAATTAAATATGAATTTTCCAAGTTCCTAGAATTTATTTTGTACTAAAAACCCATTTTCGTATTCATTTCTCGGTTTTTATTATCCTCTGGACTGGGCCTTGAATTCTGGTAAATGCAGGGGCCCCAGTGCTAAAAATACTGAGACACAAGAAACAGTCACTAAGGACGGCGGGTTAATACCCATTAAACTGGAGGTTCTATTTGTAAAAGCGCACGGCTGAAGCGGTACCCGCCAATCCTAGCCGTCAGATTGACCACAGACAACCCTGATTAGATCATTCACCGACTGAGCCTTCCCAGGATGGAGGCCATAGGATCCAGATCCTACGGTCGGCGTTTAATGAAATCTAGGTCGGATCCCCACCGCCGGATACCGCATCAACGGTCACTGCGCGCTTTGACTGAATCATCACCTAGCTCCAATCCTGGTCGTCCACGGCCCGATGAACGGACGATGGCCATCCATACGCATCCTCGCAGACGATGGCAGCAGAGCGGCCACAGCACACGGCGGCGCTTCACCGGAGCGCAGCGCTCACACGATTCAAGGCCACACGACCAAATTCCCCGCTTCTACTCCTAAGAAATCGCAAGGTGCACAAGATAGACGGGTAATTACCCTGGTTTAGACGGTAGGTAGCCCGTGCCTTCGAATTTGGCAGAAGCTCACCGAAGATTCCCTGGCGGCGAGAAATTCCTGGTGCTTGCCCGTCAATTCGACCCCGGGGCGATTTGGGGAGGTCACAGATCACGTCAGGCGAGCACACAAGTGGGCGAATGCGGCTTTCGACGGTGAAGGTGGATCTCTCTTGCTCTGCCCCCTTCCCTTTCTCTCAGCTAGCTACCGAAGTAAATTCAGGGCTATGGCGGCGAATCTACCGGAGTCTTATAGGTGCATGGCATGGGGTACTCGATCCGCAGGTTACGGCGCTGACCGGCAACGCCTCTGCGGCGATCTCGCGCGACATGTGTGATGTTTGTTGCGCGCCAGAGCAAGGAAGGCGGCTGACGATGCGGGCCCCTAACTCAGAGAACGTGGGAGGCTGACAGCGGACCCGCCCCGTCAGCGCGGAGAAACGGGCGCCAGGCTTTCCGGGTTGAACATGCGCGGTAGGGGAGATTAGATGGGCCGAGTCCGGAATTTAGGCCCACGCGGTGGATTTCCTTATTTCCTTTATTCTTTTCTATTCCCTTCCAATTATAACTTTAACTCCACTTTAAATTCAAAATTTGTGGCAATTTCATCTTTAAATTTATGTGTTCTATTCCTCTGAACATAGTATGGATAAATTTTATTTATTTACAATTTATTCCATTTTGCATAGTATTTTCTCTCTTGCTTTATATAAATTATTTCCAATTTCCTAAAGTGCACCTTTTTAGTTAACTTCAAATTCTCAACTCAAGTATTATATAGGTTATTATTATTATTATTATTATTATTATTATTATTATTATTATTATTATTATTATTATTATTTTAAATGCACAAACAAATAAGACCCAACATGATGCATAAGTCGTTTATGTGCCACTTGTTAATTATTCACTTTTAAATGCGGTTATTCACATGTACCAATGAGTAAAGGCAACACATATAGAGAAAATAATCTCATTTCTTATGCTTTTACAAATTTGGATATTACAATAATCATGTATATGATAGATCAAATGTAGGAAAAGAAACCGATAAAATTAACATCATGTAGTTCAAAGTTACTAATTACAAGAACATTGTAGAACCGACACTGCAATATTAAAAATTCATAAAATATTCTAGTTTCACTAAAAAACTGCAAATAAGTTACAAAAACAAATAAACATTTTATACGAAGATAACTCAAGTCATCATATGAAAATGATAAAGTAAAGTACTAATTATGTTGAAACTTGGATACTTATAGTGATGTCATCATAGTGATTTCACATGATACTTATATGAAAATGGAAGAAACGAGGCATCTTATAGATCTTATGATCCAAACATTTTTATAGTTATATATGAACATATGTTGTGCCTCCGTAAAATTTCATGATTTTTTGAGGCTATTTATATATTATTAATTTCTTGTCGTAGAAAATCATCAAAATACAATTAAATTCATCAAATAACATACCAGGTATTTACCGGGTAGTCATCGTTTCGTATCCGACTCGAATCCGAAGCTACAGTATTCTAGTATTACTCGTATCCGTCCCGAATATAAAAATACCCGAATCTGTATCCGAAAAAACGGGTATTTGCACTATCCGTATTCGGTACCCGATGGGTATACCTGACCCGTTTTCACCCCTAGTTGGTATGGATACTCTATTAATTCTATTAAGCCTTGAGCTAGGATATCACCATCCCAGGGGCTAGGATATCACAATCACCCCCTTAGAAGACCGACATCCTCGTTGGTCAACCCCAATCCAGGAACCTCCGCTCTTAGCCATGTCTGTGTGTCTAGTATCGTCATATGTCATGCCATGTGAACACTTCGGGCCCACATGTGCCATGCGCCATATACCCAAACCCCCTAAGCCACACACGCACGTGAAACTGCGAGGGTTGACTCTGATACCACTTGTAACACCCCGTCCAATCCTTAGACTAGCGGTACTTACTCCTGGCAGCTCGCTAGGATCATATATTGTCCCCACAGACCAACACGAGTCTTTTGTGCGAACTTTTTTCTGACTCATGCGCACCTGAGAAAACTTTCCGGTCGGTCACCCATCCCAAATTGCTCTATGTCAAGCACGCTTAACTTGGAGGTTCTTTCGAGATAGGCTTCCGAAAAAGAAGATGCACCTTGTTGGTATGGATACTCTATTAATTCTATTAAGCCTTGGGCCAGGATATCACCATCCCAGGGGCTAGGATATCACAAGAAGCGAGCCATCGAATGCCACCGAGGAAAACCAGGAAGGCAGGAAATAGGAGAGAGAGAGTGAGAAGTCGCCGCCATCGGTCCACACCTCGGGCGACTATTCGTCCTCGACGAGTGGTTTAGGAGCATTTCTAGAGTGCATGGACCATGCACATTGTCTTGGAAATTAAAGAGGGCAATCGGAGTAACATTTACTGCTCACCAGATCTTGCTGGTTTGCCCAAGTTGTGGCCCAGTTCGCCTCCGTCTTCACTAGCGGCGAGTTAGCTCCTGTAGAAATTGTAAAAGTCGCCTAGAGGGGGGTAAATAGGCGGAATCTAAAATTTACAAACTTTAAGCACAACTACAAGCCGGGGTTAGCGTTAGAATAAAAAACCGAGTCCGAGAGAGAGAGAGAGAGAGAGTGAAAAACAAATCAAAGGCAAATGAAGCGGATGACAGGGTGATTTGTTTTACCGAGGTTCAGTTCTTGCAAACCTAGTCCCCGTTGAGGTGGTCACAAAGACCGGGTCTCTTTCAACCCTTTCTCTCTCTCAAACGGTCACCTACACCGAGTGAGCTTTCTTCCTTGATTTCCCGGGTCACTTAGACCCCGCAAGGACCACCACACAATTGGTGTCTCTTGCTTTGCTTACAAGGCTTTGAGAGTAAGAATGAGAGAAAGAAGAAAGCCAACCAAGCAACAAAAGCAACAAAAAGAACACAAGTCGATCTTCTCACAAGTCCTAAAAACTAGAGTTGAATTGTGGACTTTGATTTGATCGGAGGCTTTGATTTGTGTCTTGGAGTGTTGTGTATTGCTCTTGTATTGAATGAGGAATAGTGAATGCTTGGATTGTTAAGGTGGTGGTGGTTATGGGGTATTTATAGCCCCCAACCACCAATTCAACCGTTGAGGAAGGCTGTTGTCGATGGGCGCACCGGACAGTCCGGTGCGCCAGCCACGTCACCCAACCGTTAGGGTTCTGACGGTTTCGACCGTTGGAGCTCTGACAACTTGGTGCATCGGACAGTCCGGTGCCACACCAGACTGCTACTGTTCTCTGTCCGATGCTTCTTCTGCGCCTGCTGTGCCTTCTGCCGCGAACTTTAGCTCTGTTAGGGCACTATGCAGTCGACCGTTGCGCTGGTAGCCGTTGCTCCGCTTGGTGCACCGGACAGTCCGGTGGCACACCAGACAGTCCGGTGAATTATAGCGGAGTGCGCCTGGAGAAACCCAAAGCTGAGGAGTTCAGACTGTACGGTCCCTGGTGCACCGGACACTGTCCGGTGCGCCAGACCAGGGCACACTTCGGTTTCTTTTGCTCCTTTCTTTTGAACCCTAACTTTGATCTTTTATTGGTTTGTGTTGAACTTTTATGCACCTGTAGAATACATAATCTAGAGCAAACTAGCTAGTCCAATTATTTGTGTTGGGCATTCAACCACCAAAATCATTTAGGAAAAAGGTTTGACCCTATTTCCCTTTCAATCACCCCCTTTTTGGTGATTGATGCCAACACAAACCAAAGCAAATATATAAGTGCAGAATTGAACTAGTTTGCATAATGTAAGTGCATAAGTTCCTTGGAGTTAAACCAATTTAATAATTTCAATGGATATGCATGGTTGCTTTATTTTTTTTAACATTTTGGACCACGCATGCACCATGGTTTTGTTTTTGCAAATTCTTTTGAAAAGTATTTTCAAAATCCTTTTTGCAAATAGTCAAAGGCATATGAATAAGATTGCAAGAAGCATTTTCAAGATTTTGAAATTTCTCCCCCTATTTCAAATGCTTTTCCTTTTACTTAAACAAAACTCCCCCTAAATGAAATTCTCCTCTTAGTTGTCACGAGGGTTTTGAGATATATATCAATTTGGAATATAGATACCAATTGATATACTTCTCATTAGAGGAATACCAATTTGAAAGATACTAATTTGAAAACTTTATTTTGAAAATTTTGAAATTTGTGGTGGTGCGGTCCTATTTGCTTTGGGCTAGATACTGATTCTTTCTCTCCCTTTGGCATTAATCGCCAAAAACGGAGTCATTTGAGAGCCCTTCTTAAATTCTCTCCCCCTTTGGCAAATAATATATGAGTGAAAGATTAGCCAATGTGGAGAGATGGCGGAATACCGGCAAAGAGTAAATGAAATCGATGGAGTTGAGTGGAAGCGTTGTCTTTGCTGAATACTCCATTTTCCTTTCAATCTACGACTTAGCATAAAAATACACTTGGAAACACATTAGTCGTAGCAAATGAAAGAGAGAAGATCAAAGGTATATAAAATGAGCTATGTGTGCAAAGTGTCAATCAAAGTTCCGAGAATCAAGAATATTTAGCTCATTCCTAAGTTTGGTAAAGGCTTTCTCATCTAATGGCTTGGTAAAGATATCGGCTAATTGTTCTTTGGTGTTAATATAGGCTATCTCGATATCCCCCCTTTGTTGGTGATCCCTCAAAAAGTGATGCCGAATGTCTATGTGCTTAGTGCGGCTGTGGTCAATGGGATTATCCACTATGCGGATTGCACTCTCATTGTCACATAGAAGAGGGACTTTGCTCAATTTGTAGCCATAGTCCCTGAGGGTTTGCCTCATCCAAAGCAACTGCACGCAACAATGGTCTGCAGCAATATACTTGGCTTCGGCGGTTGATAGGGCTACTGAATTTTTCTTCTTTGAAGCCCAAGACACCAGGGATCTCCCCAGAAACTGACAAGTCCCTGATGTGCTCTTCCTATCAATCTTGCACCTTGCCCAATCGACATCGGAATATCCTATCAAATCAAAGGTTGATCCTCTGGGGTGCCAAAGCCCAAACTTAGGTGTGTAAACTAAATATCTCATGATTCTTTTCATGGCCCTAAGGTGAACTTCCTTAGGATCAGCTTGGAACCTTGCACACATGCATACGGAAAGCATAATATCCGGTCGAGATGCACATAAATAGAGTAAAGATCCTATCATCGACCAGTATACCTTTTGATCTACGGATTTACCTCCCGTGTCGAGGTCGAGATGCCCATTGGTTCCCATGGGTGTCTTGATGGGTTTGGCATCCTTCATTCCAAACTTGGTAAGTATGTCTTGAATGTACTTTGTTTGGCTGATGAAGGTGCCCTCTCGGAGTTGCTTGACTTGAAATCCTAGAAAATACTTCAACTCCCCCATCATAGACATCTCAAATTTTTGAATCATGATCCTACTAAACTCTTCACAAGTAGATTTGTTAGTAGACCCAAATATGATATCATCAATATAAATTTGGCATACAAACAAATCTTTTGCAATAGTTTTAGTAAAGAGAGTAGGATCAGCTTTACCGACTTTGAAGCCATTAGTGATAAGAAAATCTCTTAGGCATTCATACCATGCTCTTGGGGCTTGCTTGAGCCCATAAAGTGCCTTTGAGAGTTTATACACATGATTAGGGTACTCACTATCTTCAAAGCCAGGAGGTTGCTCAACATAGACCTCTTCTTTGATTGGTCCATTAAGGAAGGCACTTTTCACGTCCATTTGATAGAGCTTAAAGCCATGGTAAGTAGCATAGGCAAGTAATATATGAATTGATTCAAGCCTAGCTATGGGTGCATAGGTTTCACCGAAATCCAAACCTTCAACTTGTGAATATCCCTTGGCCACAAGTCGGGCTTTGTTCCTTGTCACCACACCATGCTCATCTTGCTTATTGCGGAATACCCACTTGGTTCCTACAACATTTTGGTTAGTACATGGAACTAAATGTCATACCTCATTCCTCGTGAAGTTGTTGAGCTCCTCTTGCATTGCCAACACCCAACCCGAATCTCTTAATGCATCTTCCACTCTGTATGGCTCAATAGAAGACACAAAAGAGTAATGTTCACAAAAATGAGCGACTTGAGATCGAGTGGTTACCCCCTTATGAATATCACTGAGGATGGAGTTCACGGGGTGATCTCTTTGAATCGCTTGGTGGACTCTTGGGTGTGGCGGTCTTTGACCCTGTACTTCTTGATCATCTTCCTTGTCTTGATCAATTTCATCCCCCCTTGATCCTTGTCCTCCTCTTGAGGTGGCTCATTCTCTTGATCTTCTTCTTCATCATCTTGAGCCTGTTCCTCATCTTGAGTTGGTGGAGATTCTTGATTTGAAGATGATGGTTGATCTTGGGCTTGTGGAGGCTCTTCAGATTTCTTAGGACACACATCCCCAATGGACATGTTCCTTAGCGCGATGCACGGAGCCTCTTCATCATCTAGTTCATCAAGATCAACTTGCTCCACTTGGGAGCCATTAGTCTCATCAAACAAAATGTCACAAGAAACTTCAACTAGTCCAGTGGATTTTTTGAAGACTCTATATGCCCTTGTGTTTGAATCATACCCTAGTAAAAAGCCTTCTATAGCCTTAAGAGCAAATTTAGATTTTCTACCTCTTTTAACAAGAATAAACCATTTGCTACCAAAGACTCTAAAATATGAAACATTGGGCTTTTTACCGGTTAGGAGTTCATATGATGTCTTCTTGAGGATTCGGTGAAGGTAGAGCTGGTTGATGGAGTAGCAAGCAATGTTGATTGCTTCCGCCCAAAACCAGTCCAGAGTCTTGTACTCATCAAGCATGGTCCTCGCCATGTCCAATAGAGTTCTATTCTTCCTCTCCACTACACCATTTTGCTGAGGTGTGTAGGGAGAAGAGAACTCATGCTTGATGCCCTCCTCCTCAAGGAAACCCTCAATTTGTGAATTCTTGAACTCCGTCCTATTGTCACTTCTAATCTTTTTTATCCTTAAGCCGAACTCATTTTGAGCTCGTCTCAAGAATCCCTTTAATGTATCTTGGGTTTGTGATTTATCCTGCAAAAAGAACACCTAAGTGAAGCGAGAATAATCATCCATAATTACAAGACAATACTTACTCCCGCCGATGCTTATGTAAGCTATCAGGCCGAATAGGTCCATGTGGAGTAGCTCCAGAGGCCTGTCCATTGTCATGATGTTCTTGTATGGATGATGGGCACCAACTTGCTTTCCTGCTTGACATGCGCTACAAACCCTGTCTTTTTCAAAATGAACATTTGTTAGTCCTAAAATGTGTTCTCCCTTTAGAAGCTTGTGAAGATTCTTCATTCTAACATGGGCTACTCGGCAATGCCAGAGCCAACCCATATTAGTCTTAGCAATTAAGCAAGTGTCGAGTTCAGCTCTTTTGAAATCAACTAAGTATAGCTAACCCTCTAACACTCCCTTAAATGCTACTGAATCATCACTTCTTCTAAAGACAGTAACACCTACATCTATAAATAGACAGTTGTAGCCCATATTGTATAATTGAGAAATAGAAAGTAAATTGTAATCTAAAGAATCTACAAGAAAAACATTGGAAATAGAGTGGTTAGGTGATATAGCAATTTTACCAAGTCCTCTGACCAAACCTTGATTTCCATCCCCGAATGTGATAGCTCTTTGGGGATCTTGGTTTTTCTCGTAGGAGGAGAACATTCTTTTCTACCCTGTCATGTGGTTTGTGCATCCGCTATCAATAATCCAACTTGAGCCCCCGGATGCATAAACCTGCAAAACAATTTAGGCCTTGTTCTTAGGTACCCAAACGGTCTTGGGTACTTTCACATTAGAAACAAGCACCTTGGGTACCCAAACACAAGTCTTTGAGCCCTTGTGTTTGGCCCTAACATATTTGGCAACTACTTTGCCTGATTTGTTAGTCAGCACATATGAAGCATCAAAAGTCTTAAATGAAATAATTGGTTCATTTGATGCAGTAGGAGATTTCTTTTTAGGCAATTTAACATGGGTTGATTGCCTAGGCTAGATGCCTCATTCTTATATATAAAAGCATGACGAGAAACATAATTAGATTTCCTAGCATGAATTCTCCTAATCTTATGTTTGGGATAACCAACAGGATATAAAATATAGGCCTCATTATCCTGAACCATGGGAGCCTTGCCCTTAACAAAATTAGACAATTTCTTAGGGGCATTAAGCTTGACATTGTCTCCTTGTTGGAAGCCAATGCCATCCTTAATGCTAGGGCGTCTCCCATTATAGAGCATGCTTCTAGCAAATTTATATTTTTCATTTTCTATCTCATGCTCATTAATTTTTGCAATAAGTTGAGCTATGTGATCATTTTGTTGTTTAATTAGAGCTAGTTGATCATGGATAGCATCAACATTAATATCTCTACATCTCATGCAAATAGAAACATGATCAACAGTGGATGTAGATGGTTTGCAAGATTTTAATTCATCTATCTTAGATTTTAGCATGGCATTTTCATCTCTAAGACAGGAAATGGAATCATTGCAAACAATCAAATCTTTAGCCTTTGAAATTAAACTAGCATTTTCATTTCTAAGGCTAGAAATTATAACATTCAATTTGTCAATCTTAGGAATTAAATCATCATTTTCTTTTCTAAGACCAACAATTGAATCATTACATGCATCTATTTTTTCAACCTTAGCAATTAAGTTGGCATTTTCAGTTCTAAGTTTGGAAATTGATTCATGGCAAATGCTAAGCTCTTTAGTTAAGTTTTCACATTTTTCTATTTCCTGAGCATAAGCATTTTTCACCTTAACATGCTTTTTATTTTCCTTGATAAGGAATTCCTCTTGGCTATCCAAGAGTTCATCTTTCTCATGAATCGCACCTATTAATTCATTTAATTTTTCTTTTTGTTGCATGTTAAGGTTGGCAAAAAGGCTAAGCAAATCATCTTCATTATCACTAGAGCTAGCCTCATCACTAGATGTTGTATATTTGGTGGAGGCTCTAGATTTTACCTTCTTCCTTTTGTCGTCCTTTGCCATGAAGCACTTGTGGCCGACATTGGGGAAGAGGAGACCCTTGTTGACGGCGATGTTGGCGGCGTCCTCATCGGAGGAAGAGTCGGTGGAGCTCTCCTCGGAGTCCCATTCCCGACACACGTGGGCATCACCGCCCTTCTTCTTGTAGTATCTCTTCTTTTCCTTTCTCTTTCCCTTCTTGTCGTCACCCCTGTCACTATCACTAGATAATGGACATTTAGCAATAAAATGACCGGGCTTACCACACTTGTAGCACACCCTTTTGGAACGGGGCTTGTAGTCCTTCCCCTTCCTTTGTTTGAGGATTTGGCGGAAGCCCTTGATGATGAGCGCCATCTCCTCGTTGTCAAGCTTGGAGACGTCGATGGGGATTCTACTTGGTGTAGAATCCTTCTTTTCTTCTTTCGTCACCTTGAATGCGATGGGTTGCACCTCGGGTGTGGAGGTGTCGCCTTGCTCCAAGTTGATGATTTGTTTGGAGCCTTTGATCATCAATTCAAAGCTCACAAACTTTCCTATCACTTCCTCGAGAGACATTAGCTTATATCTAGGATCACCACAAATTAATTGAACTTGTGTAGGATTACGAAAAACAAGTGATCTTAGAATAACCTTGACCATCTCATGGTCATCTCATTTGGTGCTCCTAAGGTTGTGCACTTGGTTCACCAAGGTCTTGAGCCGGTTGTACATTGCTTGTGGCTCCTCTCCTTGGTTAAGGACAAACCGACTGAGCTCCCCCTCGATCGTCTCCCGCTTAGTGATCTTGGTCACCTCATCTCCATCATGTGCGGTCTTTAGTACGTCCCAAATCTCCTTGGCACTTTTCAACCCTTGTACCTTATTATACTCCTCTCGACATAGAGAGGCGAGGAGTATAGTAGTTGCTTGGGAATCAAAGTGCTGATTTGGGCTACTTCGTCCGAGTCGTAGCCTTCGTCCCCGGCGATGGTACCTGCGCTCCAAACTCAACAATGTCCCATATGCTAGCGTAGAGTGAGGTTAGGTGATGCCTCATTTTATTACTCAACATATTATAATCTTCACCATCAAAAACCGGTGGTTTTCCTAGTGGGACGGAAAGTAAAGGAGTGCGTCTAGAAATACGGGGATAACAAAGTGGCATCTTACTATACTTCTTGCGCTCAAGGTGCTTAGAAGTGACGGACGGTGCGTCGGAGCCGGAGGTGGATGGCGATGAAGAATCAGTCTCGTAGTAGACCACCTTCTTCATCTTCTTTTTCTTGTCACCGCTTCGATGCGACTTGACATGTGAAGGGGATCCCTTCATTTTGTTGCCGGACTCCCTAGATGGAGTCTTCCCGTGGCTTGTAGGCTTTTCACCACCGGTCACGATCTCCTTCTTGGCATGATCTCCCGACATCACTTCGAGCGGTTAGGCTCTAATAAAGTATCAGGCTCTAATACCAATTGAAAGTCGCCTAGAGGGGGGGTGAATAGGCGGAATCTGAAATTTAAAAACTTTAAGCACAACTACAAGCCGGGGTTAGCGTTAGAATAAAAAACCGAGTCCGAGAGAGAGAGGGTGAAAAACAAATCAAAGGCAAATGAAGCGGATGACACGGTGATTTGTTTTACCGAGGTTCGATTCTTGCAAACCTATTCCCCATTTAGGTGGTCACAAAGACCGGGTCTCTTTCAACCCTTTCCCTCTCTCAAACGGTCACCTAGACCGAGTGAGCTTTCTTCCTTGATTTCCCGGGTTACTTAGACCACGCAAGGACCACCACATAATTGGTGTCTCTTGCTTTGCTTACAAGGCTTTGAGAGTAAGAATGAGAGAAAGAAGAAAGCCAACCAAGCAACAAGAGCAACAAAAAGAACACAAGTCGATCTTCTCACAAGTCCTAAAAACTAGAGTTGAATTGTGGACTTTGATTTGATCGGAGGCTTTGATTTGTGTCTTGGAGTGTTGTGTATTGCTCTTGTATTGAATGAGGAGTAGTGAATGCTTGGATTGTTGAGGTGGTGGTGGTTGTGGGGTATTTATATCCCCCAACCACCAATTCAACCGTTGGGGAATGCAGTTGTCGATGGGCGCACCGGACAGTCCGGTGCGCTAGCTACGTCACCCAACCATTAGGGTTCTGACGGTTTCGACCGTTGGAGCTCTGACATCTTGGTGCACCGGACAGTCCGGTGCCGCACTGGACTGCTACTGTTCACTGTCCGGTGCTTCTTCTGCGCCTGCTCTGCCTTCTGCCGTGAACTGTAGCTCTGCCAGGGCACTGTGCAGTCGGTCGTTGCGCTGGTCGCCGTTGCTTCCCTTGGTATGACGTCAATGGATACCATTTTCGCACAACAAACTAAGACAAAAGTTGCCCCAATCGGAAAACAACGTGTTCTGGAGTCTTTACGCCCGGCCTTGACGATGTCGATTATTTTGGACGAATCGAAGAAATATATGAGCTCAATTTTTATGGTTTCAAACCTCTTACTCCAGTGATATTCAAATGTCATTGGTTTGACCCTCAAGTGACGAGACAGACACATTCTAATCTTGGGATAGTCGAAATTCGACAAGATTCCACCTTACCAGGAGACGATGTCTATATCGTAGCCCAATAGGCCACACAAGTGTATTATCTCCCATATGCGTGCCAAACGAAAGAACATCTTAAGGGTTAGGATGTTATGTATAAGGTATCGCCGCATGGGAGGTTACCTGTTCCTAACGATGAAGATTACAACTTAGACCCGGACACATATGATGGAGAGTTCTTCCAAGAAGATGGGCTAGAAGGGCGATTTGAGATAGACTTAACCGAAGCTATCGGAATGGACGTAGATATTGAAATGGTTGTTGATGAGGAGGATAATGAGGTGCAAAATGATAATGACTTAGTAATCCTTGAAGGCAATGACATTAATGACGAACTTGCGTCTTCCGATGGTGTTGAGATTGAAATGGTTGATAGTGATGATGAGAGTTATGATCCGGCTAACCCCGACACATATGAAGATTATTTTTAATCGATGTAATGCTATATGACTTTTTATTTTGCACCTGTTTTTAAATACATCTTTTTATATGTGCTTATTTGTTTACTCTTAATTGCAGGTTTTTGGACAAATATGTCGGCGGTAATTGGCTGAGGAGGAGGGGGAGGAGGAGTAGGACGGCGGACGAGGCAAAGCAGGCGGCACCTCAGGACGACCTTGTCCAGCAGCAGGTGGCGCCTCAGGACGACGACGACCAGCAGTAGGACGACGACGACCAGCAGCAGGACGCCTCAGGTTCTGGCGCCTCAGGTTCGAGGAGCATCTACCTGCGAGGTCCCATGAGTCTCCCTCAGCGTCCCATACTTCGAGATAGGCGACCGCTGATTCGGCCGGATGGGGAGAGGTATGTAACTTTATGTTTTTCATTCTTGTTCATATTATGTGTTCAAAATCATAATATAAACTAATACTTTTTATTTATCACTTGGACAGGTCTTAGACGGTTGTGGATTATGCTGGGGGTCATCGTCGCCCCCCCCCAATGGCATCCTCGGCCTGCTGTGCAGGGAACACTTCCGTGGACTGGTTGAGTACGCCGGAGTGACGGGCCTAGCCTACACCTTCGACCACTATGCCGTCGCCCCCAATGCAGTAGACCGGGACGACCGGGAATTCAATAACAAGGCGGAGCGGGTGAAGCAAGAGCTGTGGGTAAGTCTTAGTATAATGTAAAATATGTCGTATTCGTTGCAAATTCTTGAAATAATGTATGGATACATCGTTTTTGTATGCAGGATTTCTTCAGATGCGAGGCTGGATACGAGGCTAGGGCGGATGTGGTGGTCACCACGAGCTATAAGAAGCTCGTCGTGGAGATGCACTATGAGGCCTGAATCCAGGCCATCGTCAGCTACCACGGCTCCGTCCTTGGGGAGAGGGTGACCAAGCAGCAAGCCCGAACCATGTCGTTGACCAGGGACCAGTACCTGCAGGTAAAGTCATGCATGTTTGGTACCAGTACTCCATGCATGAATTTTATTTTATCTTCTAATATGCACTTTACGTGTTTACTTTGTAGATGATTCCACATTGGTGCATCGCACATCCTCTGTGCTAGGAGCAGATGGTGGATAGGTGGTGTTCGGCTGAGTGGGACGAGGCGCACAATGCTAGCCGGGAACGGCGTATGATGATACAAGGTCCCTCCCACCACCAAGGCAGCCGGAGCCTGGGCCAATATGCATAAGCATGGGTACGCCCTCTTTTTTATTTAGGTATATAGCACTGGATTAGATATTATTTCTAACTATCTCGTTGGTTTTCTTACAGTCAGCATCACATGACGGCCGGCCTTGCTCCACCTTCTTGGCCTATGCTATGGCCCATAAGGGCAAGGCGACGTCCAACGTCACCTACAACCTGGATGACGGGCCCGAGGCCTACACCAACCCCGCCATCTACAACCGCCTTCATGACTACACCGCTATGGCACAGGAGGTCCATGGCCCAGAATATGATCCGAGCACCGAGCCGATCGACCCTGATGTGCTCATGAGGGTCAGAGGAGGCAAGAGACATGGGCGGTACTAGATTGCCGACGGGGCAATCGACTCGTCCTCCACTCCCACTCTGTCTCAGGTGAGAGCAAGGTGCATGGGCTTGAGTCCAGCCATACGACCTCGGCACGACAGCTCACAGCATCGCATACAACAACTCGAGGTTAGTGCTTCTGTAACTCGTCCTTCCTTGAGTTATATACTTTATCTTTGAGTTACTATAACGTTGGCTTGTACTATTATAGACCCAACTAGAAGAAGAGAGGAGGGAACGTCAAGAGATAGAGGCGAGGATAATGGTGGAGCGGGCGGTGGCTGATTAGAGGATGGCAGAGATGTTCCAGTACATGCAGAGCCTTGGCGCCGCACAGGGTTTCGCTCCGCCACCTCCATTGTTCCCTATAGTTGACCCTGCTGTGTTCCATACTCCTGTGAGTATCAAAATTGTAGTTAGATGTTGGTAATGCATCTGGTATAACACATGCAATCTCTTCTCTGTGCAGGGCCAATCTGGGGCGGCATCCAACAACCCTCCTGAAGGGTTCAGCCCAACACAGCACCAGACCAACCGCCCACCTCTATGAGTGCCGAGTTATGTTTTTAGTGTTTCGAACACAAAACTTATGTTGAATACTTGTCAGAGCTTGTGAACTTGTGTTGATACTTCTGAACTTCTGTTAATACTGTTTGTGTTGAGAACCTCTCAACTTATGTTGAATACTTATGTCAGAATTTGTGTTAATACTGTTTCGGTTGGCTATATATGTTTGTGATGATCTGTGATGTATATATGTGATATCTGTGAAATATCTTTTGTTTGTTTGGATGGAATAGGGAAAACAAATAAAAAAGGTGTCTACTGGTCACTTTGCCGAGTGTCACACTCAGCAAAGAGGTGCTTTACTGAGTGTCAGGGCCGTAGCACTCGGCAAAGAACCAAGACCTGGGCACCAGTATAGGTTCTTTGCCGAGTGTAATCGCTCTGGCACTCGGCAAAGAAGCACGTTTTGCCGAGTGCCATACCAAGTACTCGGCAAAGGACCTGACATGAGGACCCTCTCTGGTGGATTCTTTGCCGAGTATCCCAGGTGACACTCGGTAAAGGTGGATTCTTTGCCGAGTGCTGTCGGGCAGACACTCGGCAAAGGTAACTCCTTTGCCGAGTGTCACCCGGGACACTCGGCAAAGACGCCGTCTCCGTCACCCGGCGCCGTAACAGCTGCTTTTCTTTACCGAGTGTTCCCTGGCACTCGGCAAACCTCTTTGCCGAGTGCCCGAGAAAAAGTACTCGGTAAAGAAGGCTTTGCCGATGCACTGTGCGCCGAGCCCTTTTTGCCGAGTGTGACATTCGGCAAAGCCTTTGCCGAGTGTTTTTAAGGCTGCTTCAGGCACTCGGCAAAGCGGTCTATTCCGGTAGTGCTGTCTGCACGCCGTCTCCACCCATCGCGTGGCCACCGGATAGCACCACATCCAGGCGAGGAGAGGTCACTGTGGAGCCGTCGGAGCCACTTTTTTGGGCTGCGGCTGCCACCATAAAATGGCTATTGCCCTTGACTAGCTCCTATTAAGGAGCCGTTTCAATGTTCAGGAGGGCTCCGGAAGGGAGCAGGAGCTGCATGGGAGCCCTACTAAACAGCTTCTCGCGTTTGGTTTAGCTCTGAGCTGTGAAAAAGTTGTTGTTGTGAGCTGCCTGCTTTAAGAAAAAAGTTGAAAGTCATTTGGTTCAAACTGTTGCGAGCTGTCCACTATAAACAAACTTTATATTGTTTATATGCATTCTGTTTAATTATATCTCTTATTCAATATATCTAATTATAAAGCTGATTTCATCATTGTGTTTCTAATATTTTTTTTATAAATAAATATTTTTAATTCCAATTGTAATAGTTTTTATTAGAAATGTTTTTATTTCATTTACTAATAAAACTTAATTATTTTAATCCTGTTTTAATTTCAATATATTGTATCTGTTTATTGATATAATGAACTTCCATAAGAAGCAGATAAGAAGCAAAGGTAGGGTTCAAACTGCTTTTAAATTTGTAGAATAGAAAAGCTGTTTTTTTAAGTAGCTACCGAAAAGCATAAACCCTTTAATTTAGCTTCTACTTTTACAAATCAGAAGTACGTTTCAAAACTCAAAAGAACAACCAAAGACACCCTAAATCAAGAGCATCCGCCGGCTCCCGTGGCTGGAGGTCGCCGTCGGTCGTGTGTCCTGAACGCGCGTGCCGTAATTAGCATCTCTATCTACTAACACGGTAACACCACACCGTACCTGCTCCTCCTCCAGCCTTTGATGATCTAAGCAACCAGTGAACTTGCTTGAGGGTTAGTACATCCAGCAGCACTGCACTGTAGCTGCCACTTTCACTCGGAGAAAACTGGCACAGTGGCACACATGTCCGTTTCAGTTCCAGAGTTCAGACAGGGAGTGCAAGCACAGCCCACAGGCACAGCAGTTCTGAAGATAAGGATTAACCGCACACAGCAGTGTTTGTTACAGAGACAGGCACGGTCTGCAGTCTGCACAGTCAATAGCACCCGCAGCGACAGCTACAGGAGGATCGGAGGGAGGAGCGAGTTGCGTGCACTCCTGTGGCACCGAGTCGAGAGACCGCCGCGATTTCTCTTCCACTCGTCCCACGATCACGACGGCGGCCCACGTCGCCGTCGGGGCTGCTTTTGTCCGGGCGAGTGCGCGCCGCACTCACCCCCGCTCGCCCCGGTGTCCAGCGCGGCCATTTCCGCAAAGCTGGCGAAAGGCGGAGGAGGGGGATCGGAGGACGCGCGACGACGACGCCGCCCGCGAGGCCTTGAGATAGATATGACACCACACCAGCAGACAGTGGCCACTGGGCAGGCTGCAGCGGCGAAAGGCGTGGACGAGTCGCGGTGATGATCCGCCGATGATGACGGGTCCGGAGAACGAGTGCGAGTTGCCGATGGCCGGCATTTGCGAAAGAAAGAGCCTGGGGACAGACGCGGATGAGGGGCCGGTCGGCAGAGGGTACAGTAGTAAGAACATGCATGGTACAATGGCCGTCTAGTAGCGTCCTTCACCTAACACTGACAGAGTCTCCGATCTCGACAATGCAATATCACATTCACATGCTGCACTGACTGGTTGCGGGACAAGAAAACGTGCTCAAAAGTCTATAGACGCGCCGGATGCTCACCCATGCCACAAATTAAAGCGGTCAACCTCGGTTATTTTCACGTATCACAGGACTCCATTCTTACTAGAGATTTTCATTTTTTTAAGGAAATTAGCTCATTTTCCCTTACGAGACGTTTGGATCCCTTCATTTTAGAGGAATTAGAATTTCCTTAATAAAGTAACCTATTTAGTTTGGAATTTAACATTCCACCACTTTCTAAAATTCAGATATAAGTTTATCTTAAATTCATAGGGTGGAGAATAAGAAATGATTTTATGTATTAGTAGAATTTGTTTCTACTATGTAACTTGACGCTCTTCGACACACTTCTTTATAGTAAGAATGTAGCACATAATTATCTTCGATGTCTTGCTAATAATAATATACAGATATATTTTGCATAAAACCGAATTAGCTTAATTAGTACATGCCTAAATTACTATTATTAGAATGTAATTCAATTCTAATGATCCAAATGGACGTTAATAAAATAGAGTTTCCAAACTAGTCCTTAGTCCAGCAATTTCTCTGTTGTAATATCCTGCCGCTCCCAGATGAGGCTAGCCTGCCGCTCCCAGATGAGGCCAGCCCATGGTCAGGCCCACGCGTCAGTTCGTCTTTTTTGCTTTTTTGCTCTTTTTAGGAAAGTTTTTCATAAGTATATCATTTTTTGTTTAAATTCAGAAAATATACTTTTACCTCGACGTCATCACTATTAACGCCGAGGTTACACATTTCAGCGCTATCTATATTAGTGCCGAAATCTCGCTTCGTAACGCTGATGTAGCACAGGTCGACACCGTCACTATTGGCGCCGACCCTCAGTCGCCCGCACACCGCCGTTGGGCCTCGGCTGTTGAGCGTGTATTATATATATACTAGTGTACTAGGCGCGCCCATGCGCCGTGTTGGATCCTTTAACATGTCTTAATGTAAGAAAGTATACATGAACATGTATAAAATTGTTGAGTCACATAAACACTTGGGAACAGGATAAGGCGTAAGCAAAATATGTTGCTTTGCATTTTTTCTTTCTATAAGCATGATGCAACACAAGGAAATTGTACATAAATATAGACAGTAGTCGTTTTGGGCCGCATAAATATTCGAGAACAAGATCATAAGTAAGCAAATTATGTTGCTTTGCAGGAGCTGTTAATGAAATTTACGCGAGAATTTTGGCACTAATCGCAACTATATGTGCGATTATGTTGCTTTGCAGCAGCTGTTAATGAAATTTACGCGATAATTTTGGCACTAATCGTAGCTATAGGTGTGATTATGTTGCTTTGCAGCTGTTAATGAAATTTACGCGAGAATTTTGGTACTAACCGCAGCTGTAGTGCGAAATGAGATTACAATATATATTAAGTAGCATTGAAGTAGTGTACTCCAAGTTCATGTAATAGTGTGTTCCTAGGGTTGCATAAACCAATACAGTTTTAGAAAGGCTCCAATAGTTGATTTATATGTACACAAAAGCCTTTTATATTCAAAAGTGATGGAGCTCTTCTTATGCTTGCAAAAACGAATACCTGTATAAAAATGAGAGAAGATTAGTCGCTCTGAAAGTGTTAAATATGTTGTTGTTGTTGTTGTTGTTGTGTAACGGGTGCAAGGGAGAATAGGAGGAAATGTGAGGACAATATGCTAAGGATCGTAGATGTTGTTATACTTTTCATGTGTTTCATGGTGAGCTAGCAGTCTTCTTTTTTGGAACTTGTAGAATCTGGTAGCTCTTTGCTAAGCTGGGTATGCTTTATCATGTAAGTATTATTATTGTATCAGTATGGAATAGAAGTTGTGGATGTGAATTGACAGGCAAACTTTGTTTTCGTTTTCTAAGTAATGTCTTCTAATACTTGCTTCTTTGGAGGCGATGGTAGTTCGTGATTGGTGAGCTGATCTCTGTCTTTGTCAATGACCTGTGATCAATAGGATAAATATTGTTATCTTACTTTGGTAGTGTCGGCGTTTCGGACCCGGGGGGTCCCTGGACCGACGAGTGAGATAGTCGCTGTGTGTCTCTGCCCAGATGGGTTGGCGCGGGATGGAACACAAGATGTGGGGCAAGCCTTGTATTATCCTACACCAGGGGTGCCGCTCGTAGTAGGGGTTACAAGCACGTCGCGAGAGGGAGAGAGAGAGAGAGAGAGGGAGCCCGTTCGTTCGCTCCTTCCCCCGCACGAACCCCCCTCCAGGATGGCCCTGGACCTCCCTTTTATAGACGTAAGGAGAGGGTCCAGACGTACAATGGGGGTGTAGCTATGCGCTAACGTGTCTGGCAGAGAAGTGCCTAAGCCTTGTGTACATGCAAATGTGGCTGTCGGGGGAGAGCTTGAGCCCTGTACACGTGATAGCGTGGCCATCGGAGGAGCGCCTGAGTCCTGTAGGAGCAGAGCTGGCAGTGTGGTAAGGATCCTGCTGACGTCTCCTTGCTGCCGTAAGGGGTTGAGAGCCACTGGCGTCATGGTGCATGCGGGGCACCATCATTACCCGTCGCCGGGGTAAGCCAGATGGGATGCCGGTCTTGTTCCTTGTAGCCTGAGCTGGCTAGGTGTAGGGTAATGATGTATCCCCTGTTGGCGCGGTCGGTCCGAGCCCAAGGTCGGGCGAGGCGGAGACTTCTCTTGAGGCCGAGGACGGGGTCGGGTGAGGACGCGATTCCTCCCGAGGCCGAGGTCGAGGCCGAGTCCGGGGGTCGGGCGAGGCGGAGACCTCCTCCCGAGGCCGGAGCCTGAGGTCGGGTGAGGTGGAGACCTCCTCCCGAGGCCGAAGCCTGAGGTCGGGCGAGGCAGAGCTTCCTGTTGCGCCCGGGACTGAACTCGATGGTTGATCGTGACTTGTTGTCAGTCTTCGCCTGGGTGGTTGGCACGACAGTCGGAGCGGGGTGAGCGGCGCTGTTTTCTCGTCACATCGGACAGTAAAGGAGAGGGGCAAAGTGACTGCGGTCACTTCGGCCTGGCCGACTGAGGCGCGTGTGTCAGGATACGGCATCAGGTGTCCCCTGCATTGAATGCGCCTGCGAAGCGGTCGGTTGGTGAGGCGGTCTGGCCAAGGTTGCTTCACAACGAAGCCTGCCCGAGCCGGGCTTCGGGAGAGCTGAGGGGGTCCCTGCTGCCCGAGGTGGCCCTCGGGCGAGGCATGAACTCGTTTAGGACTACTGCTCTAGCCCGAGGCTGGGCTCAGGTGAGGTGGCATCCCTTGGGTAGACGAAGCCTTGACTTGAACCGCGTCCGTCAGTTGGTCTAAGGGTGTTTACCAGCCGTGATTAGGAGTGTTGGGGGTACCCCTAATTACGGTACCCGACAGTAGCCCCCGAGCCTCGAAGGGAGTGTTGGTACTCGCTTGGAGGCTTTTGCCGCATTTTCGGCGAGGGGACCGACCTTTCTCGGTTTTGCTTTGTTCTGGTGGGTGCGCGCGAGCGCACCCGCCGGGTGTAGCCCCCGAGGCCTCGGAGGAGTGGTTTGACTCCTCTGAGGTCTGAATGCTTTTCGTGGTGCCTTGGCCGGTCTGATCGTTCCCTCATGCGGCCTGGCCGTAGCCTAGGTGCATGGTCAGGTTCCAAGTTATCAAGTTGGTTTGTTGACGCTGTCAACAGTTTGGCCGTAGCCGGGTGCAAGAGTGTAACACCCGGTTTTAAAGAACAAAGCCGGGTGCATCTCATACATGCGCCAAAGAAGACAACATATATAATAACAGAGTGTATAGAGATAAATGTCATTAAACATCAGAGTATTTATTACATAGCGGAAGACTTATTACAAAATAAAAGTATAACCATAAAACGAACTAAGGATCGTTGGCGCCAATGTCAACTGAGAAACGCCACCTAGATCAGATCAAACTCCTCGCCTTGAGGCTCCTCCTGAACCACCTGCTCTTCTCCTGTGGGGGGGGGGGGTGTGAGACAGCAAGAGTGAGCTCACATACGTTCATAGCTCAACAAGTCGTGGGGAATAATGTGGCATGAACTCACCAAAGGTGGGAGTTCATGTAGTGTAAGGCTTAATCAATGAAGTAAAGGCTGAGGCTGAGCATTGCTTTTATAAGTTGGTCAAAATTTTATTAGCAATTACTAAGTGTAAGTAAATACCAAACCATAGTAATAATAAGTAAAAGTAATAACAAAATAAACCCAAATGCAATGAAATGACAGATTAAGTTTAAGTTCCATAATTAATCATGTGAGGGTCCGAGCCGCTCTTGACCGTGAGCACGGCTAGTATACTAGTTTTACACTCTGCAGAGGTTGCGCATCTTTACCCACAAGCCGTGTTACCCATCTGCCAAGAGACGGCCAATCCCATACACCTCTACCGAGGAGGCGAGGCAGGGTAACACTACGAGGCCTTTACAAAGTTCCACTAGCTTCAGACTACCCGCTACAGTTTATAGGAAGTTCCAGTGCAGGGTTCCTGGCTGACCGCCATCGCAGCAAAATCAACCAGGGACCTCCCTACACTGACCACTCCCCTACTGCCCTTGCCCCTTTCGGGTAAGGTAGCCCTCCCCTAGCTTTCCTAGTTAATCAGCCAAGGGCGTCCCATTAAACCCTTGTGGTAGCACTGTTTTCCCGGGTGGTCGCTCCATGTTCCCATTAACATAATGATCTTAACATGAACAAGGAATAATAAAACAGATAACAATAAATAGTATAACAATGAGTGATGAATATCTCTATACCCAAATCCACATAAAGCAATAGC
This sequence comes from Zea luxurians, assembly GCA_029449295.1. Classification (NCBI taxonomy): domain Eukaryota; kingdom Viridiplantae; phylum Streptophyta; class Magnoliopsida; order Poales; family Poaceae; genus Zea; species Zea luxurians. The sequence goes on along the minus strand of JAOPSE010000008.1, from coordinate 87,980,619 downwards.
ATGTACTACCCAAAACTTTAGTAGTAAAACCAGTGGTGAAGCAAGGTATAAAGATAGTCAAAATCTAGGGCATCCTATTGGGTCCCAGCAAAATTATCCTATGCAGATCATTATGAATAATAAGAACATGAATGGGTGAAAGAAGTGATCAAGGGCACAACTTGCCTTCAATGAGCTCCTGCTCAGCTATCTCTACTTGTTGAACCTCAGATTCCACAGTGGCTTGCTCGTCTACTCGCATCAACACAATACATACATAGCATAGCATAAATTAACATTACACCAAACATGCAAATAGAATATATAGTAATAAACTAGACATTAAAATAAGATCACAGGAACTGGAATCATTAAATTTGGAGTTATAGATTTTAAGTTATGGATTTTCTAAGGTTTTATGCATTTAATACAAGATTAAGTACTAGAATAATTCCAATGTGCTTTTCATGCCAAAACAGTGGCACAAATAGATAGACAATAATTTTATGAAAATTTAGGAACTGGAATGGTCTAATTTGGAGTTCATATGCATTTACTATGAATTAAACAAGTTTTAACATTTATTTATGCACTAAAATTAATTTCTGATATTAATTTCTGATTTTCGAGGTTCTCTGGATTGGGCCTCAATAACAGAAAACAGCAGGGGCCCTCGGGTAAGAATTCTCCCGACTCAGAGGAACACGGGTGCTGGACAGCGGGTTGTTTTTCCAAAAGTGTAAGGGTTTTTCCGCAAAGTCGGCCACCAAAGCGGCATTGGCGCTTTCTGGCCGTCCGATCATAAGCCAAGCGCCCGGATCTGATCCACACTCCACCGAACCGGTATGTAACCACGGCCGCACGATCCCAAATCGACGTACCAGATTTTATGCTCGTGAGATCCACACAGACCCTAGATCTCGTGACCCACGGCCACGATCTCCACTAATCTGAACCGTTGGATGCGGTTTCAACGGTTCGCGCCCTTCTTCCCAACGCGCCGGGCACCAGCGCGGCGGCGCACTCCGAGCCGCGGCGGAGTAAATCCCGGCGAGCGGTGTCCCCACTATCCCGATCTCCAACTGACCAACCGAGACGCGCAACACGAATACACGGATTCAGTGAGGACAGGAATGGAATTCGTACCAGTGCTTGCGCAGCGTCGAGCTCAGGCCACGGATCGGGTGCCGTCTGCGGCGGACCGATGGCGACGGCGAGGAATTGCCAGCCCACAGAAGACACCCGCACACCACCCCGCCTACGAATCGTCTACGGGATAACCCGAAGCTCCCAGGTATGCCCGCGGACCCGATTGATGGTGCACAGCGGAGAATCGCCCACGACAACCACGGCGGAGCTCCAACTTTCACCCTACTAAACACAAATCCGACGGCGATAGCTAGTTTTGGGGGTCTAGGGGTAGGTCAGGTAGGTCGGCCGCCATCGCAATTGGTTTATAGGGGGAACGACGAGGGCGAGCGTGGAAATCGGGTGGCAGGCGAGCTTGCGTAATAGCCAACGACATTCGGTTACGCCCGCACGCGAGTTCCACGGAGAAGAAGACCCGTCAGCGGGGGACCCACACGGCAGCGTACCACGGCGATTGCGGGCGCGGAGTATAGTGCTGGCGTGCAGGGACTGGCAAATCGGGCCCACTTGGCCGAGACTTGAAGCGCTCCGCAGTGTGCCCCTGGAGCCTGGCCGAGAGGCCCCACGCGACAGTCACGGACGCCAACACGGTGATGGGCTGGGTTGAGGAAATTTGGGCCCAACCGGTGAGACATAGGGAGCGGGAGGAGCTGGGCCACGAGGGGAGTAAGGTGGGATGGGCCAAATTCAGGCAGGCGGCCCAGATGAGCTTTTCTCCTTTTCTCTTTATTCTTTTTCTGTTATCTTTTTCCTTTCTATTTTCTACTCCAATTTGAATTCAAATTTCGAATCACACTTAGGCCAAATTTTATTCCCAGATCATATGGTGAAGTAAAAATACAAGTTTTTAGAGATATAATTATATTATTTATATCTTTTTATATATATATGTCATCTCTCTTCTTCTCATTTTCAAAAACCCTAGGTTCAATTTAGGATTTAATCCAACTTTTAGGATTATTAACTTCTTATTATTATCAATTATTCTTATTATTTGGTTTAATGCACAAACATATAAAACTCCAACAAGATGCTCTTTATTTTGTTTTAGAATTATTTGTTTGGATTAAATCCTCTCAATTACATGTATGCTCTTTTCATGATGCAAATATGACACATAAAATAAGGATATCACCATATAATCCTTTTATACACTTTTGAGTATTACAAATCCTACCCCCCCTTAAAAATAATCTCGTCCCCGAGATTTAAGAAGATCTAGGGAAAAGATGGGGGAAGTCTATGCGAAGCTCTTCTTCTCTTTCCCACGTTGCTTCATCTTCGCCGTGGTGACTCCATTGTACCTTGCACATCTTAATCACCTTATTTCTTGTAACTCGAGTTAAAGTGTCCAAAATCTTGATGGGGTACTCAGCATAAGTCAAATCCTCTTGAACTCTAAGGTCTTCCATTGGCAATTGTTCCTTAGGGACACAGAGACACTTCTTAAGTTGAGACACATGAAATACATTATGCACATTAGACAGATTATCAGGTAGCTCAAGTTGATAGGCCATCTCTCCAACTTGCCTAATAACTCAGAACGGTCCAATATAGCGAGGGGACAATTTGCCCTCGACCTTGAATCTCCTCATTCCACGAAGTGGTGACACTTTGAGGTACACATGATCACCTTCCTTAAACTCCAGTGGTCTTCTTCTATTATCAGCGTAGCTCTTTTGCCTGGTCTGAGCTACCCTCAAATTCTCCCGAATTATACGGACTTATTCTTCTGCCTCTTGAATAAGTTCAGGTCTAAAGAACTGTCTTTCCTCTAGTCTGGTCCAAAAATAGAGGAGTCCTACACTTTCTGCCATACAATGCTTCAAACGGTGACATCTTCAAACTGGCCTGATAGCTATTATTATATGAGAACCCAGCATAAGGTAGACTCTTGTTCCAGCAACTACCATGCTGAAGGGTACAAGCTCTCAACTTATCCTCCAATACTTGATTAGTCCATTTAATCTGTCCATCAGTCTGAGGGTGATAAGCTGTACTAAAATTCAACTTCGTACTTATATTCTCATGAAAACTTTTCCAAAATCTGGAGGTAAAATGTGATCCTCTATCCAAAATGATCTTCTTGGTACACCGTGTAGAGACACAATACGAGCCATATATAACTCTGCCAATTGAGATACCTTATAAGTAGTCTTGACCGGAATGAAATGAGCCACTTTGGTCAGTCTATCCATAATAACCCATATAATCATATCCTTTCGAGATGCGAGGCAATCCAGTAATGAAATCCATACCAATCTCTTCCTACTTCCATTCGGGTATCTTTAATGGGTATGGTAGTCCAGCTGGTCTCTGGTGTTTAGCCTTAACTCTTTGACACACATCGCACATAGCCACATGTGCAGCCACATCTCTCTTTAATCCATACCATCAATATTTCCGCTTCACATTCTGATACATCTTGGTACTACCAGGATGAATAGAATAATCCGAGTCATGGGCCTCCTTTAAAATAGTCTCACGAAGGCTTTCAGTCTTATGGACTCATATCCGATCCTTGAACCATATTATGCATTGCTCGTCTTTCGTAAATTCCGGAACTCGACCTTCAGTAATCAGATCCTTAATCTCTTGTATCTTAGCATTACCGATTTGTCCTTTTGCGGATTTCTTGCTCCAGAGTAGTTTCCACATCAATAATAATTCCTTTAGTGTGAGCAACTATCCCCAGGTTAAGTCTCCTGAAATTCTCAACAATCTCATCGAGTAGCTGGGCAACAACAGCTAAATGAACATGCTCCCTTCGACTCAAGGCATCTGTAACCAAATTTGCCTTGCCCGGGTGATAGTGAATTTCCAAATCATAATCCTTAATAAGCTCCAACCAACAGCGTTGACTAAGGTTGAGATCCTTCTGAGTGAATATGTACTTCAAACTCTTATGATCCGTATATACTTGACACTTGGTTCCCATGATATAATGTTCCCATATCTTAAGCGCATGCACAACGGCTGCCATTTCTAAGTCATGGGTGGGGTAGTTCAGTTCATGCTTCCGCAACTGACGAGATGCGTAGGCAATCACATGTCCTTCTTGCATGAGCACACATCCAAGCCCTTGGCCACATGCATCACAATAAATATCAAATCCCTTCTGTAAGTCTGGCATAATCAATACCGGAGGTGACATCAATTTTTCCTTCAATTGATTAGAACTATCTTGGTACTTCTCGTTCCAGTTAAACTCTCTTCCCTTCTCCAGAAGCGAGGTCATGGCTTAGCAATCTTAGAAAATCCTTCAATAAACCTCCGATATTATCCTGCAAGTCCCAAGAACTCTGGACCTCAGTAACTATAGTGGGTATGCTCCACGCCACTATCTCCTTAACTTTAGCAGGATCCACTAATATTCCTTCATTAGGAATGATATGTCCAAGAAATCCAAAACTCGCATTTACTGTTCTTGGCGTAGAGTCGATTATCTTAAAGCTTCTGTAGCACCAACCTTAGATGGTCACTCTCATTCTTAGAATAGATAAGAATATCGTCGATGAACACCACGACGAATCTGTCCAAATACTCCAAAAACATCTTATTCATCAAATCCATAAAATAAGCTGGTGCATTAGTTAATCCAAACGACATAACGATGAACTCATATAATCCATATCGAGTCGAGAAAGCCGTCTTAGGAATATCTGATGGTCCAATCTTCATCTGATGGTATCCCGATCGGAGGTCAATCTTCGAGAGTACCCTTGCACCTCTCATCTGATCAAATAAATCCTCAGTGCGGGGTAACAGAAACTTGTTCTTCACAGTGACATCATTAAGGGACCTTTAATCCACGCACATCCCTTGCAATCCATCTTTCTTCTTTACAAACAAAACTGGTGCTCTCCAAGGTGAAGAATTCAGACGAATGTATCCATCCTCTTGTAATTCCGTTAATTGTTTCTTAAGTTCCTTTAGCTCTTCTATGGACATCATGTATGGCCGTTTAGAAATAGGGGCAGTCTTAGGTAAGAGATTAATGACCAACTCAACTTCCATATCTGGTGGCATCCCTAATAACTCCTCTGGAAAGACATCCGGAAAATCTCCAATCCGCATGGATGTTGACACCAACAAACTTCCCATCTACTAAGAATGTCGCTAGTCTGGTGGTGGTAGTTACTGCAACTTCAACTTCAAATCTTTGTCCTTTGGAACTAGTGAGTTCTACGGTTCCCTTAGCGCAGTGTATAAACCACCATTGCCTTTCTTAACCATGACATACCAAGGATCAGATCTATACTGCTTGACTCTAACATTATAGCAGTGGCTCCAAATTCTCTACCCATAATGGTCAATGTCAATCTACGTGTCATTTGATTCGCCACAACAGGCCCTTTAGGTGTAATTACTCTCATGGGTTTTCTCATATTGTCCAACACATATGCCCAAACCAAAATCTCAGCATGACGCATAATTTTATTAGCAACTCATGGGGTCAAATAGACCTTTTTATTCCTCCTAAAATGGTATCATACCGAATACTAACTAAAGGAACATGTAGATCTTACAAATAGTAGTAATTTATATATATGTTTATGTAGCTTGGTGGAGCTGGTGGTGGTGGAGATGGTGGTTGCTCTTGTCGTTGTCTCTCCAACCGTGATTGCCTTATTTCTTGATGTATCTCCAGACGGGCCTGACGTATTTCCTCGCGTTCTTGTCTTATCTGGTTTTGCATTTCGGTCATCATGTCTGTCAATTGCTGTATTACCAGCCTTTGGGCTGCAATCACTTGATCGATTTCAACAGGTGAAGGATTTGGAGGATTCATTTCTGTTTGCTGTTGCGTGATAATCTTTCCTTTCCTGGTATTGACCATCTGAGTTAGATACATAAGGTAAGAAAGAGCAGTAGACAAGGCAGTAATTACAATCATGTTACTTTGGGGGACTTATTAGCTAAGTAGATTAGTGTGTCACCTACTAAAGGTAATACAGTACCTTATAGTGGTACATGCTAAAATGTCCATATATAATATTTCAATCAATCAAAGAAGCAAATCAGGCATTGATCATCAGAACAATCAACCAATATTTTTAATAGAGAAAATAGTTTTGATTTGGTCTTAGGCCTCCTATCTCTTAAATTGTCATAGGGGTAGGGATTCCAAGGTTTGAAATCCATCTTGTCTTAGAGTAGAAAAGGTAAGAATGATCAGAGTAGAACAGTAGAAGGTGAGACAGGATCATGACAAGAAAGAACCAGAGTAAGGTATGTATGGAATGAATCAGAATGAGATAAGTAGGTAAGGGTTTGTTCGTTTCTATCTAGGTCTCGTCCTACAGTCAACATTTGCTCTGATACCACTTCTGTCACACCCGGTTTTAAAGAACAAAGCCGGGTGCATCTCATACATGCGCCAAAGAAGACAACATATATAATAACAGAGTGTATAGAGATAAATGTCATTAAACATCAGAGTATTTATTACATAGCAGAAGACTTATTACAAAATAAAAGTATAACCATAAAACGGACTAAGGATCGTTGGCGCCAATGTCAACTAAGAAACGCCACCTAGATCAGATCAAACTCCTCGCCTTGAGGCTCCTCCTGAACCACCTGCTCTTCTCCTGTGGGGGGGTGTGAGACAGCAAGAGTGAGCTCACATACGTTCATAGCTCAACAAGTCGTGGGGAATAATGTGGCATGAACTCACCAAAGGTGGGAGTTCATGTAGTGTAAGGCTTAATCAATGAAGTAAAGGCTGAGGCTGAGCATTGCTTTTATAAGTTGGTCAAAATTTTATTAGCAATTACTAAGTGTAAGTAAATACCAAACCATAGTAATAATAAGTAAAAGTAATAACAAAATAAACCCAAATGCAATGAAATGACAGATTAAGTTTAAGTTCCATAATTAATCATGTGAGGGTCCGAGCCGCTCTTGACCGTGAGCACGGCTAGTATACTAGTTTTACACTCTGCAGAGGTTGCGCATCTTTACCCACAAGCCGTGTTACCCATCTGCCAAGAGACGGCCAATCCCATACACCTCTACCGAGGAGGCGAGGCAGGGTAACACTACGAGGCCTTTACAAAGTTCCACTAGCTTCAGACTACCCGCTACAGTTTATAGGAAGTTCCAGTGCAGGGTTCCTGGCTGACCGCCATCGCAGCAAAATCAACCAGGGACCTCCCTACACTGACCACTCCCCTACTACCCTTGCCCCTTTCGGGTAAGGTAGCCCTCCCCTAGCTTTCCTAGTTAATCAGCCAAGGGCGTCCCATTAAACCCTTGTGGTAGCACTGTTTTCCCGGGTGGTCGCTCCATGTTCCCATTAACATAATGATCTTAACATGAACAAGGAATAATAAAACAGATAACAATAAATAGTATAACAATGAGTGATGAATATCTCTATACCCAAATCCACATAAAGCAATAGCATGTACTACCCAAAACTTTAGTAGTAAAACCAGTGGTGAAGCAAGGTATAAAGATAGTCAAAATCTAGGGCATCCTATTGGGTCCCAGCAAAATTATCCTATGCAGATCATTATGAATAATAAGAACATGAATGGGTAAAAGAAGTGATCAAGGGCACAACTTGCCTTCAATGAGCTCCTGCTCAGCTATCTCTACTTGTTGAACCTCAGATTCCACAGTGGCTTGCTCATCTACTCGCATCAACACAATACATACATAGCATAGCATAAATTAACATTACACCAAACATGCAAATAGAATATATAGTAATAAACTAGACATTAAAATAAGATCACAGGAACTGGAATCATTAAATTTGGAGTTATAGATTTTAAGTTATGGATTTTCTAAGGTTTTATGCATTTAATACAAGATTAAGTACTAGAATAATTCCAATGTGCTTTTCATGCCAAAACAGTGGCACAAATAGATAGACAATAATTTTATGAAAATTTAGGAACTGGAATGGTCTAATTTGGAGTTCATATGCATTTACTATGAATTAAACAATTTTTAACATTTATTTATGCACTAAAATTAATTTCTGATATTAATTTCTGATTTTCGAGGTTCTCTGGATTGGGCCTCAATAACAGAAAACAGCAGGGGCCCTCGGGTAAGAATTCTCCCGACTCAGAGGAACACGGGTGCTGGACAGCGGGTTGTTTTTCCAAAAGTGTAAGGGTTTTTCCGCAAAGTCGGCCACCAAAGCGGCATTGGCGCTTTCTGGCCGTCCGATCATAAGCCAAGCGCCCGGATCTGATCCACACTCCACCGAACCGGTATGTAACCACGGCCGCACGATCCCGAATCGACGTACCAGATTTTATGCTCGTGAGATCCACACAGACCCTAGATCTCGTGACCCACGGCCACGATCTCCACTAATCTGAACCGTTGGATGCGGTTTCAACGGTTCGCGCCCTTCTTCCCAACGCGCCGGGCACCAGCGCGGCGGCGCACTCCGAGCCGCGGCGGAGTAAATCCCGGCGAGCGGTGTCCCCACTATCCCGATCTCCAACTGACCAACCGAGACGCGCAACACGAATACACGGATTCAGTGAGGACAGGAAGGGAATTCGTACCAGTGCTTGCGCAGCGTCGAGCTCAGGCCACGGATCGGGTGCCGTCTGCGGCGGACCGATGGCGACGGCGAGGAATTGCCAGCCCACAGAAGACACCCGCACACCACCCCGCCTATGAATCGTCTACGGGATAACCCGAAGCTCCCAGGTATGCCCGCGGACCCGATTGATGGTGCACAGCGGAGAATCGCCCACGACAACCACGGCGGAGCTCCAACTTTCACCCTACTAAACACAAATCCGACGGCGATAGCTAGTTTTGGGGGTCCAGGGGTAGGTCAGGTAGGTCGGCCGCCATCGCAATTGGTTTATAGGGGGAACGGCGAGGGCGAGCGTGGAAATCGGGTGGCAGGCGAGCTTGCGTAATAGCCAACGGCATTCGGTTACGCCCGCACGCGAGTTCCACGGAGAAGAAGACCCGTCAGCGGGGGACCCACACGGCAGCGTACCACGGCGATTGCGGGCGCGGAGTATAGTGCTGGCGTGCAGGGACTGGCAAATCGGGCCCACTTGGCCGAGACTTGAAGCGCTCCGCAGTGTGCCCCTGGAGCCTGGCCGAGAGGCCCCACGCGACAGTCACGGACGCCAACGCGGTGATGGGCTGGGTTGAGGAAATTTGGGCCCAACCGATGAGACATAGGGAGCGGGAGGAGCTGGGCCACGAGGGGAGTAAGGTGGGATGGGCCAAATTCAGGCAGGCGGCCCAGATGAGCTTTTCTCCTTTTCTCTTTATTCTTTTTCTGTTATCTTTTTCCTTTCTATTTTCTACTCCAATTTGAATTCAAATTTCGAATCACACTTAGGCCAAATTTTATTCCCAGATCATATGGTGAAGTAAAAATACAAGTTTTTAGAGATATAATTATATTATTTATATCTTTTTATATATATATGTCATCTCTCTTCTTCTCATTTTCAAAAACCCTAGGTTCAATTTAGGATTTAATCCAACTTTTAGGATTATTAACTTCTTATTATTATCAATTATTCTTATTATTTGGTTTAATGCACAAACATATAAAACTCCAACAAGATGCTCTTTATTTTGTTTTAGAATTATTTGTTTGGATTAAATCCTCTCAATTACATGTATGCTCTTTTCATGATGCAAATATGACACATAAAATAAGGATATCACCATATAATCCTTTTATACACTTTTGGGTATTACAAAGAGCAGCCCTCGAGCCTCTGCACGGAGCGATAGGACGATCAAGGACTTTCCTGACTTTTATCATACGCCCCTGCGTCGCCTTTCCATAAGGAGGAGGGGGAAAGCGCCATATTGCCCTCGGAGGGCGCCGAACATGGTGTTTGCAGTGAGCTGCTAACAGGTGATCCGAGTGGATGCCCGTGCCCCGTTCATTAGGGGTCGGCTGGTGGCCCAGAGGCGCGCTCCAAAAGTACCTGTGGGTGATTCGCCGGACCCAGACCCCTTCAACAGGGTCTGAGGGCTCGATGCCTCCCTCCGGTGGGATTCCATTACAAATCGTTCCCGCCGGTCTCGGAAATGTCCTAGGGTACCTCGGGAGTGTATCTCGAGCCTTAGCCATGTATCGGACGTACCCAGAGTCATCCCTCACTCTGCGTGCTCTGGGGCGACTGTCGAACCCTTCCGAGGGGCCAGCCTACGAACCCCTGATCAGTAATGGGCACGGAGCCCGAGCGCTCTAGGGCGGCTGTCGAACCCTTTCGAGGTGCCAGCCTTCGAACCCTTGATTAGTAATGGGCTTGAAGTCCGAGTGCTCTGGGGCGGCTGTCAAAACCCTTCTGAGGGGCCAGCCTTCGAACCCCTAATCAGTAGGAGGGCTCGGGGCCCACTTCCTTCACTGAGAAGGATCCTTTCCGAAGCATCCTCTTTCCCAGTCCTTGTAGCGAGAGAGAGAGAGGAGGAGGAGGGGAAGGATACGAATTTAAATAAGGTGGCGCACCTTTTCTGATGCGGTCATCATGGTGGAGGCGAAACGACACCCGCCTCGCCTGCCAGAGGTGTCGCTTGCTCCGCCGAGGAGTTAATGCGACGGGACGGACGATTCGTGTGGCGCCCGTTGTGCGTGCGAGCCATTCGAGGAACGGGGCACGGGTGCGTCGTCTTCACGCCGTGGGGGAGGGCTCTCCCGTCGCTTCAGGAGGGGACGCGAGCCTGCAGGCGACTTGACCGCTGCTTCCGCTCGTCTGCCACTGCAGTTACTGTCGGCCCACTTTTGGCCATGCCAACCGTCGTGCCTTCCCTCGCGGCTGACTGACCCATGGACGTCGCCTTTAAATGGCACTGTTGGGTCATGCGCAGGGCCGCCTCGAGTCGCGGTACTGGTCTTGCAGTCGAGGAGGCGCAGCATTTGGCGCAAGTGGCGGTGCGGCTCTTTGCATGTCGTAGCCAGCGCACCGGTTACATGACATGCGGGCCCGCTTCCTTTGCGCTGGTCCACCGGATGTGGTCGAAGCTGAAAGGGCGCACGGTTGTGGTGCTGTTGGATGCCGGTCGCGTGGCAGTCCACCCTTTCGACCACCAGTTTCTGCGAAGATGGGAGAGCGCTTGTAACCGCGGGGCGGTTGCATGCCTCGCGTGCGGCAGTTCGCCTTCTTCGCGCTTTGGATCAGCTCGTATGATGTGTGGGACCTAGCCCCCGTGTCGTAGGGGGAGAACCCTGGAGTATGTCAGTGGAGACTTTGCCCATGACGCTGAGGGGTGCAAGTGAGGAGGTCTGCCTATAAAAGAGGATCGATCCCCCGAGCAGTGGCCATGCCTTCGTTCTTCCCTCATGCATCGCGCCCTTCTACCTTTTGAGCCCCCGGATGGGGTGCACCAGTGTCGCCTTGCTCTTGCTGTCGTTGGAGAAGCGCAGCCTCGTGGAGATCGGCGCTCTTCAGCCATCGCTCGGCTTCAAGGATTTTCGTCGTGCAGCCCGACTGCATTCCCTCACCAATGGTCAGTTTGGTGGGGAAAAGCAAGCTGGGCTACGGCCTCCACCCCTCCCTCAGCTTCAAGGATCTTCGTCGTCCGGGCTGAGGAGGAGGAGCGCACCGAATGGGGGGTTGCCTCCGCATGGGTCGGTGACCCTTTTCTTCCCCCAGCGTTTGGGGGAGAAAGGCATCCTCCAGCCCTACGGAGGCATCCTCCTGCCATGCAGGGGAAGGCGAACTGCTGCTCCCTGGACAGGGTGCAACATTCCGTCCTTCATCCGGTCGGCGGTCGTGCCGCGCGCGGGCTAGCCACGTCCAGGTCCTCCTCGCACCGTCAGCCATGCCGGGGGGTTGCTCAGCACGTTGTACGCCGCGAGGGCGGTGCTCGTGTTCTGGGGCGGCCTCGGCGAGGACGGGAGTGAGGACCTGCCGGTGCGCTTTGGGGCGGCCGCTGTTCACCGACACGGTGTCGGTGGGTTCGATCCCATGGACGGCGCCCTCCGACTCTTCGGCTTTAACGGCTTGTCCTCGCCCCTCGTGTGGGGACGTGGGCGAGGGCCTTTTCATAGCAGCGTCTGTCCTGAGGTCATCGCTGCTGCAGTTTAGCCGCCCAAGGTGGGGGTTGTTGTCTCTGCTGCTGTAGAGGTCGCCGGCGAGCCGCTTGGAGTTCGTTATCCCGCAGGCCCTCTGGCATGGAGGTTGTTCATACCCGCGGGAGCGGAACCGGAGTTCCGTTTGTAAGGGGATATACTGGGTTTTTGCCGAAGCAAAATGTAACTGCTTCAAGGACTTAGACATTCGTCGTGGGTCGGGAGAACCGCCGAGGGTTCTACCGACGCCTAAGTCTGTGTAGCATAGTCACCCCAAGTATATGTGTTTGTTCTTTGTGGCTGTCGAGGCCTGAACATTTGGGTATTCGAGTATAAAGCTGCATTTCTTCCTCATTCCAAGCACTGGGACTTGCCTGTTGGCTAGCCGAACCACTTGACTGAGTGTGAGTTGCCTTTCGCGGAAGGTGACGAGTGAGGTATCCGTATCCCGGAGGCGTAGGAGTCCCTCGGCTCGGTCGGCCTTGCCGCTCTAGGCCTCTCTTGCTCAGTTTTTAGAACCCTCGGCTGCTCTGCGATGAGCCGGAGCCGGAGGCAGTGGTGTTGGCGTGGACAGAGGCGAAGTCGGCTCGAAAAGAGACTTCGTCGGCCTGGGAGCTGGCGGCTTCCCAGGCCGAGGAAGATGTGGCGGCAGCAGCTGGAGCTTGGCCAAGACATCCGCTGGCGCGGGGCTAGCGTCCTCCCTTGGGTGGAGGTCCCTTCGCCCGGGTCACCGTCCAAGGCCGAGCCAGGTTCCACCGAGGGTGGAAACAACGCCGAGGGTGCTGCTGCTCCCCCTACTGATGCCTGATTCCTGCAGGAACAGTTTGTCTGTAGCATGCGCATGTTTTTTCGCGGCCGCCGAGGCCTAAACACTTTATCGTCGTGTTAAAAAGCTGCGTTTTCTTTCCTCTCGTTTCGAGCATCATGACTTGTATGTCAGTAGCAGAATTGTTTATCCAAGCGAGAGTTACTTTTGGTCGTAGGATTTCGTTATTGATACAGTCGAGAAGGCACGAAAGTCGTTTTCTACCCGAGTGTTTGGACTTGTTCGGTAGCAGGATCGCTTATCCGAGCGTGAGTTACTTCTCGCGGAAGGTGATGAGTGAGGTATCCGTATCCCGGAGGCGTAGGAGTTCCTCGGCTCGGTCGGCCTTGCCGCTTACGTGTACTCTCGTCGTTCTCAGGATCCCGCTATTGACACGGAAGTTGAAAGCACAAAGGTCGTTTTGGTAGAAAATTTTTCCGAGGAAAATTTTGACGCAAAGGGGGTTCCCCCATTCTAGTCCCCGAGGGAGGGTCGGGCTTTGCTGAGGCAAGGCCGACCCTTCCTTGACGGTTAGACTTTGTGTATGTAAAGAAAATGAGGTACATGAACGACTTGAAACATCTTAAGGGTAGAAGCGACGTAGCTGTTGGATGTTCCAAGCGTTGCTGTAGACCTCGCCTTGGTCGTTGGCCAGCTTGTATGTTCCGGGCTTCAAAATCTTGGCGATGATGAAGGGCCCTTTCCAGGGAGGAGTGAGCTTGTGGCGCCCTCGGGCGTCCAGTCGCAGACAAAGCACCAAGTCTCCCATTTGGAAGCCTCGGGGCCGAGCGCTTCGGGCGTGGTAGCGTCGCAGTGACTATTGGTATCATGCCAAATGTAGTAAGGCAACGTCCCGAGCCTCCTCGAGCTGGTCCAGCGAGTCCTCTCTGTTGGTCTGGTTGCTTCGGTCGTCGTACGCCCTGGTCCTCGGGGAGCCGTATTCTAAGTCCGTGGGGAGGACAGCCTCGGCCCCAAAGACTAGAAAAAACGGCGAGAAACCCGTGGCCCGGCTTGGCATCGTCCTCAGACTCCAGACTACCGAGGGTAGCTCTTTCATCCACCGCTTGCCGAACTTGTTGAGGTCATTGTAGATCCTCGGTTTGAGTCCCTGCAAAATCATACCGTTGGCACGCTCCACTTGCCCATTCGTCATGGGGTGAGCTACGGCAGCCCAGTCCACACGGATGTGGTGGTCAGCGTAGAAGTCCAGGAACTTTTTTCGGTGAACTGCGTGCCATTGTCGGTGATGATGGAGTGTGGGACCCCAAATCGATGGATGATGTTGGTGAAGAACGCCACCGCCTGCTCGGACCTGATGCTGGTTAAGGGTCGGACCTCGATCCACTTGGAGAATTTGTTGATGGCGACCAGCAGGTGCGAGAAGCCCCTAGGTGCCTTCTGCAAGGGACCGACGAGGTCTAGACCCCACATAGCAAATGGCCAGGTGATGAGTATCGTCTGCAGGGCCTGAGCGGGTAGGCGTGTCTGCTTCGCGTATAATTAACACCCCCGGTAGGAGCGTACAATCCTAGTGGCGTCGGCCATCGCGGTTGGCCAGTAGAAACCTTGTCGGAAGGCATTTCCCACGAGGGCTCGAGGTGCTGCATGGTGACCGTAAGCCCCAGAGTGTATTTTTCGCAACAGCTCTTGTCCTTGGGCAATGGATATGCATCGTTGGAGGATGCCCAAGGGGCTGTGATGATAGAGCTCCTTTTCATCACCCAACAAGACGAATGACTTGGCGCGCCGAGCCAGCCACCGAGCTTTGGCCTTGTCGAGGGGAAGCTCTCCTCGGAGGAGATATTCCAGGTACGGGGTCTGCCAGTTCGGATCTGGTGCGACGCCATTCTGTTCCTCCTCGACGGGCAAGGCCTCTTCCTCGATGGCCGAGGGTACCTCGGGCTCGGCCGAGGCCTCCTCGGGCTCGGCCGAGGGTACCTCGGGCTGGGTCGAGGCTTCCTCGGGCTCGGGCGAGTCGTCGATCTTGACGGATGGTTGATGTAGGTCTCTGGAGAAGACGTCCAGGGGAACCGTCATCTGCCCTGAAGCTATCTTCGCCAGCTCATCTGCAGTCTCATTGTACCATCGGGCGATGTGGTTGAGTTCCAGCGTGTAGAACTTATCTTCCAGGCGCCGGACTTCGTCGCAGTAGGCTTCCATCCTCCGGTCGCGACAGTGGGAGTTCTTCATGACTTGGTCAATGATAAGCTGTGAGTCGCCACGAGAGTCGAGGCGCCGGACCCCTAGCTCAATGGCGATGCGCAGCCAGTTAACCAGAGCCTCGTACTCGGCCATGTTATTTGACGCCGAAAAATGGAGGCGAATGACGTAGCGAAGATGCTTTCCATGGGGTGAAACGAGGAGCAAGCCAGCGCCTGCTCCTGTTTTCATGAGTGACCCATCGAAGTACATGGTCCAGAGCTCGGGTTGGATTGTAGTTGTCGGTAACTGGGTGTCAGTCCACTCAGCCAGGAAGTCTGCCAAGACCTAGGATTTTATGGCCTTCTGAGGAGCGAATGATAGCATTTCGCCCATGAGTTCCACCACCCACTTTGCTATCCTACCCGAGGCCTCACGACACTGGATGATCTCCCCTAGGGGGAAGGATGACACCACAGTCACCGGATGAGACTCGAAGTAGTGTCGCAACTTTCGTCGTGTCAGAATCACTGCGTAGAGCAGCTTCTGGATCTGTGGGTAGCGGACTTTGGTCTCGGAAAGCACTTCGCTGATGAAGTAGACTGGCCTCTGGACAAGCAGTGCATGCCCTTCTTCTCGTCTCTCGACTACGATCGCGGCGCTAACCACCTGAGTGGTCGCGGCTACGTAGATCAAGAGGGCTTCTCCTGCATCGGGGGGCACCAGGATGGGTGTATTTGAAAGGAGCGCCTTAAGGTTCTCGAGGGCTTCCTCGGCCTCGAGGGTCCAAGTGAAGCGCTCGGACTTCCTTAAGAGGAGATACAGAGGCAAGCCTTTCTCGCCAAGGCGTGAGATGAAGCGGCTCAGAGCCGCAAGGCATCCCATGACCCTCTGTACTCCTTTCAAATCTTTGATCGGTCCCATGTGGTGATTGTCGCGATTTTCTCCGGATTGGCCTCGATGCCCTGCTCGGAGACAATGAATCCCAGGAGCATGCCTCGGGGGACTCCAAAGACACACTTCTTGGGATTGAGTTTCACGCCTTTCGCTCTCAGACACTTGAATGTTGTTTCAAGGTTAGAGAGGAGGTCGAAAGCTTTCTTCGTCTTGACAACGATGTCATCGATGTAAGCCTCGACCGTTCTACCGATGTGTTCTCCGAACACGTGGTTCATGCACCTCTGGTAGGTGGCGCCTGCATTCCTCAAACCAAATGGCATTGTAGTGTAACAGTACATGCCAAAAGGTGTGATAAAAGAAGTCGCGAGCTGGTCGAACTCTTTCATCTTGATTTGGTGATTGCCTGAGTAGGTATCGAGGAATGACAGGGTTTCGCACCCAACAGTGGAGTCCACAATTTGATCGATGCGAGGTAGAGGGTAGGGAACTTTTGGATATGCTTTGTTTAGACCAGTGTAGTCTACACACATCCTCCATTTCCCATCCTTCTTCCATACAAGAACAGGGTTAGCTAACCATTCGGGATGGAATACCTCTTTTATGAACCCTGCCACGAGTAGCTTGTGGATCTCCTCGCCTATGGCCCTGCGCTTTTCTTTGTCAAAACGGCGCAAGGTTTGCTTCATGGGTCGGGCTCCAGCTCTGATGTCTAGTGAGTGCTCGGCGACATCCCTCGGTATGCCAGGCATGTCCGGGGGACTCCACGCAAAGACTTCGGCGTTCGCGCGGAGAAAGTCGACGAGCACTGCTTCCTATTTGGGGTCGAGCTCGGAGCCGATCTGGACTTTCTTGCTAGCGTCGTTGCTAGGGTCGAGAGAGACAGACCTAACCGCCTCAACTGGTTCAAAGTTGCCGGCGTGCTGCTTCACCTCGGGTGCCTCCTTGGAGAGGCGTTCCAGGTCGGCGATGAGGTCCTCGGACTTGGCGAGGGCCTCAGCGTACTCCACGCACTCCACGTCGCATTCGTACGTGTGACGGTATGTGGATCCGACGGTGATAATCCCATTCGGGCCCGGCATCTTGAGCTTGAGGTAGGTGTAGTTGGGGATGTCCATGAACTTGGCGTAGCATGGTCTTCCCAACACCGCATGGTAGGTTCCTCGGAACCCGACGACCCCGAAGGTGAGAGCTTCCTTTCGGAAGTTGGAGGGAGTCCCGAAGCAGACGGGTAAGTCGATCCGTCCGAGGGGCAGGATTCGCTTTTTAGGCACGATCCCGTGGAAGGGTGCCGCATCGGCCCGGACCTCGGACCTATCAACCCCTAAGAGTTCCAGGGTTTCGGCGTAGATGATGTTAAGGCTGCTGCCCCTGTCCATGAGGACTTTGGAGAGCCTAACGTTGCTGATGATCGGATCAACGACGAGCGGGTACCTTCTTGGGCTTGGCACGAAGTCGGGGTGGTCGCCTCGGTCGAAGGTGATAGGCTTGTCGGACCAGTCTAGGTAGACTAGCGCTGCCACCTTCACCAAGCAGACCTCCTGGCGCTCCTGCTTGCGGTGTCGAGCCGAGGCGTTCGCCACCTGCCCGCCGTAGATCATGAAGCAGTTTTGGACCTCCGGGAACTCCTCTTCCTTGCCGCCCTCCTTCTTGTTGTTGTCATGGCCCTTGCCACCTTCTACCGGAGGCCTGGCCTTATGGAAGTAGCGCTGGAGCATGACACATTCTTCGAGGGTGTGCTTGACGGGCCCCTGGTGATAGGGGCACAGCTCCTTGAGCATCTTGTCGAATGCGCCGGCCCCTCCAGGAGGTTTCCGAGGGTTCCTGTGCTCGGCCGCAGCGACGAGATTCGCGTCAGCGGCGTCGCGCTTCGCTTGCGACTTGTTCTTGGCCTTCTTCTTCGTGCCCCGCTGGGCGGACGCCTCAGGGGCTTCTTTCGTCGGCTCTCCATGAGGCTGCTTGTCCTTTTGGAAGATGGCTTCGACCGCCTCCTGACCCGAGGCGAACTTGGTGGCAACGTCCATTAGTTCGCTCGCATGGGTAGGAGTCTTGCGCCCCAGTTTGCTCACCAGGTCTCGGCAAGTGGTGCTGGCAAGGAAAGCCCTGATGACATCTAAGTCGGTAACGTTGGGCAGTTCGGTGCGCTGCTTTTGAAAACCACCGGATGTACTCTCGAAGGGACTCCCCTGGCTGCTGGCGGCAGCTTCAGAGATCCCACGAGTTCCTAGGGCGCACGTACGTGCCTTGGAAGTTTCCTACGAAAGCCTTGACCAGATCGTCCTAGTCGGAGATCTGCGCAGGAGGCAGATGCTCTAGCTAGGCTCGGGCGGCGTCGGAGAGGAAAAGGGGTAGATTACGGATGATGAGGTTGTCATCATCCGCCCCTCCCAACTGGCATGCCAGTCAGTAGTCCGCGAGCCACAGCTCCGGCCTCGTCTCCCCCGAGTACTTGGTGATGGTAGTCGGGGCTCGGAAACGGGCAGGGAACGGTGCTCGTCGTATGGCCCGGCTGAAGACTCGCAGACCGGGTGGTTCGGGCGAAGGGCTGTGATCCTCCTCATTGTTGCAGTGTCCCCCACGCCTAGGATGGTAGCCTCGGTGCACCTTCTCGTCGAGGCGGGCTCGACGGTCGAGATGGTGGTGCTTGTTACCGAGGCGATTCCGGGCGGCAGGCGCCTCGTCCCGCGTGCGCTCGGGATGGACCGAGGCTTCCCGCATCCGTCGGGAGGACACCGCGTGATGCTCCGAGGGGTCAGCTCGCCTCTGGGAGGCAGAGCTCTCGGCTCGTCGAACTGCGGCGCCTTCCAGGAGATCCTTGAGTTCGCCCTGGATACGCCGTCCCTCGGTGGTGGATGGCTCCGGCATGGCTCAAAGTAGCATCACCGCTACAGCTAGGTCCTGGCCAGACCCACTAACGACCGGGGGCAGTGCTGCCCTAGCATTGTCGACGATGCGGCGCTGGACGTCTTGGGCCCGACGACAGGCTCCTCCAGCGAGTGTTCGGCCTGCCCACTCCTGTTCGATGTTCTGTCGGAGCTGCACAAGTCGGCCTGCTTCCCCGTCGACCCGGGCCTGCATCTCACGGATTTGCTCGAGCTGTATGTCCTGACCCCCCGCAGGGACTGGGACCACAGCTAGCTCCCGTGGGATGTCAACGCGATATGCGGGCCCAGGGGGATCGTCAACCTCCGGCATACCAAGGTGGTTGCCTTTGTTGTGATCTCCCTGATCGACGTGGAAACATTCGTGACTTGGGCCATAACCCTCGTTATCAAGGCCGTGGCCATTGTCAGAACAACCGGAGAGGCAGTGGTCACATGCGAACATGAAGTCCCGCACGACACCGGGGTCATTGAGGCCAAAGTAATCCCAACCGGAGTCGGGGTCGTCCTCTTCCTCGGAACCCGTCGGCCCGAAGGTTGAGACGGCTGTCAGTCAGTCCTAGGTCGACCACATGTGGTATCCCGGAAGGTTTGGATACGCCTTTACGAAGGCGCTCACCGTAGCGGGGTCGCTAGGTGGATCGAAGCTAAATCGAAAGGGTACGGGATGGAAAACGGACGGTACCTCTTGGTCGATGGATAGTGGTGAAGTCACGTCGGGGGCGGAGCACACCGTCATCTCAGATACGAGGGTAACGCCCAGCAGATCCTTTGCGAGGGTGCTGGCGTCATCAGTCCGCTCGGGGCTGACACGTTGCGGGGAAGTGACACCCGCCATCGTCTCAGGTGCGAGGACAATGCCCGACATGTCCCTCGGGGGAGTGCCGGCGTCGTCGACTCGCTCTGGTGCGATAGCCGACAAGGTGCCGCCTCCTGCGTGGCCATGGTTGCCCCATCTCCGCCTCCTCTGGTGAGGAGGGTGGCGGGGACGATCGGAGTGCTCCTCTTCTGCCACGGGGAGATGCTGTCGCCGAGCTCGCCGCCGCCGGGTGAGTCGAAGACCATCGTTGTCGTCGCGCCACGGGGGAGGAGTACCATGTCGTAGCTGCCGTCGAGGGACATGAACTCGAGACTCTCGAAGCGAAGCACCGTCCTGGGCTGAAGAGGTTGCTGAAGACTCCCCATCTGGAACTCAACGGGAAGGTGTTCGTTAACACGCAGAAGGCCCCTACCTGGCGCGCCAACTGTCGGTGTTTTGGACCTGGGGGGTCCCTGGACCAACGAGTGAGATTGTCGCTGCGTGTCCCTGCCCAGATGGGTTGGCGCGGGATGGAACACAAGATGTGGGGCAAGCCTTGTATTATCCTGCACCAGGGGTGCCGCTCGTAGTAGGGGTTACAAGCACGTCGAGAGAGGGAGAGAGAGAGAGAGGGAGCCCGTTCATCCGCTCCTTCCCCGCGCGAACCCCCCTCGAGGATGGCCCTGGACCTCCCTTTTATAGACGTAAGGAGAGGGTCCAGACGTACAATGGGGGGCGTAGCTATGCACTAACGTGTGTGGCAAAGAAGTGCCTAAGCCTTGTGTACATGCTAACATGGCTGTCGGGGGAGAGCTTGATCCCTATACATGTGATAGCGTGGCCGTCGGAGGAGCGCCTAAGTCCTGTAGGAGCACAGCTGGCAGTGCGGCAAGGATCCTACTGACGTCTCCTTGCTGCCGTAAGGGGCTGAGAGCCACCGACGTCATGGTGCACGCGGGGCACCATCATTACCCATCGCCGGGGTAAGCCAGATGGGACGCCAGTCTTGTTCCTTATAGCCTGAGCTGGCTAGGGGTAGGGTAATGATGTATCCCCTGTTGGCGCGATCGGTCCGAGCCCAAGGTCGGGCGAGGCGAAGACTTCTCTTGAGGGCGAGGCCGGGGTCGGGTGAGGACGCGATTTCTCCTGAGGCCGAGGTCGAGGCCGAGTCCGAGGGTTAGGCGAGGCGGAGACCTCCTCCCGAGGTTGGAGCCTAAGGTCGGGCGAGGCGAAGACCTCCTCCCGAGGCCGGAGCCTGAGGTCGGGCGAGGCGGAGCTTCCTATTGTGCCCGGGACCGAACTCGGTGGTTGATCGTGACTTGTTGTCAGTCTTTGCCTGGGTGGTTGGCATGTGTTGGAGCGAAGGCAGAAACGCCACCCTTCGCTCGAAGTCTCCGCTGTTTAGCCGCCGCTCTGACAAACAGCAGGCAGAGTCACCCTTCGCTTGATCGGCATCAGACGAAGACCGGCGACGAAGGCGTCCCACAGTGCGGCCTCGTCCAGCTCAGAGGCCCACGTACGATCCGGCCCATTGTAACGGACCCCGCGTGGCCGCCGTGTGTTACGGGCCTAATCTGTAAAGGCATGCTTGTAATTACAGCTTGTAACCCCGCTTTATGGGAATATTCTGGGGATAAACTAGGTGTCCGAGGGCACATGCGTCCTTAGTACAAGGCGCCGGGCACTCAGACACCTATAAATACCCCCGCACAGTGCCCGTGAGAGGCCGGATTGACAGAGCTTTTGCCATCACGCGTGAGTGCCCTGTTGCCATCTCCATTCACCCGTGTTGGATCTCCTTGCTGTCGAGAGACAGTTCCAACATTTGGCGCCCACCGTTCGTGCTACGACACAACCACCCGCGATGGCACCCAAGAGAGCTAACCCGAAGGCTGACGAGGCTGCGAAGGCAGTACTGCTCGCCGCAAAAAAGGGCAACGCCCTCGCCCTCACCCAATCCACCCACCAAGAGGCCCTCACCCAATCCACCCACCAAGAGGCCCTCACCCAATCCACCCACCAAGTGCACAACATTGCCAACCAGCAGCCGGCCGCTGACCCCCCTCGCCGCCAAGAATATCCCCCCCAGGAGGACTTCGCCGATCAACCTTATCGCGGAGTCATTCATATGATAACTGGGGGGTCCAGCACCGACTTCGACACCAAGCGGCAGAAGCGGGACCACTACCGCAGCATAGACCATGTCGCTGTCACGGGCCCAGTTGTGCAGACGAAGTGGTCCCACATACCGCTCACCTTCGACGCACGGGACGTCGACTTGCGCAGCGCCCCCCACTGCGATGCCATGGTTATCAATTGCAGCGTGGCAGGCTGGGACCTACACAAGGTCCTCGTTGACAACGGCAGCCAGGCGGACATCATCTTCCTCCACGCCTTCGATCGCATGGGTATCAGCCACAGCCTGCTTAAGCCTTCGGACAACCCGTTGCATGGCTTTGGCGGCAAAGGCACCTTCCCCGTCGGCAAAATAGAGTTGCCCCTCTCCTTCGGTGTAGCACCCAATGCCCGAAGTGAGCAAGTGACTTTTGACATTGTGGACATGGTATATCCATACAACGCCATCATGGGTCGGGGCTCCATCAATAAGTTTGAAGCCGCCATCCACGGACTGTATTTGTGCATGAAGATACCAGGCCCGCTGGGCGTAATCACAGTCCGCGGTAACCAGCAAGCAGCGCGCAACATAGAGCGGGACTTCGTGCCTGGTCAGAGGAACGTGCACTGTCTCACGACACAGTGCGAGGTCCCTGCGCCCCCCAGCCCAACTGACAAGCAGCACGGCAAGGCTCAGTTGCAGAGTCAGGATGGGACCAAGACTGTCCCCCTCGATCAGGCCACGCCCAAGCAGACAGTCACTATCAGCGAAGACCTTACTTCGCATGAAGAAGAGAAGCTCCTCTGCTGCCTGGCCAAGAATAAAGATGTCTTTGCCTGGTCCGCCCTCGACCTGGTCGGAGTCAGCCGATCCATAATCGAGCACAGTTTGGGAATCGACCCCTCGGTGCGACCAAGAAAGCAAAAGCTTCGCAAAATGTCCGATGAAAAGACAGAAGCCGCCAAGGCGGAGGTGCACCGCCTCCTAGAGGCTAAATTCATTGAGCCAGTGGCTTACCCCACATGGCTCTCCAATGTTGTAATGGTGCAGAAAAAAAGCGGGAAATGGCGGATGTGCATAGACTTCACCAGTCTCAATAAGGCCTGCCCAAAAGACAACTTTCCGTTGCCACGGATCGACAAAATAGTCGATAGCGCGGCCGGATGCGAGGTCATGTCTCTCCTCGACTGCTTCTCCGGCTATCACCAGATATACATGAAGGAGGAAGACAAGGCCAGCACCAGCTTCATAACACCCTTCGGCACTTATTGCTTCATCAGAATGCCGGAGGGTCTCAAGAACGCCGGGTCCACCTTCTCCAGACTCACCAAAACAGTACTCGAGGGGCAGGTCGGCAGAAATATATTTACATATGTGGACGACATCGTCGTCGCCAGCAAAAATAAGGAGGACCACCTCGCCGACCTGGCCGAGACATTCGCAAACATGCGAGACGCACGACTCCGCTTAAACCCGGAAAAGTGCGTTTTCGGTGTTCGCCAAGGCAAGATATTGGGCTACCTGGTGTCGCACCGCGGCATCGAGGCCAACCCAACCAAGATCCAGGCCATCATCGACATGTCGCCTCCGCAGTCCACCAGGGATGTCCAGCGTCTGACAGGCAGATTGGCCGCTCTCAGCAGATTCATTTCCAAGTCGGCCGAGCGAAGCCTTCCTTTCCTCAAAACTCTCCGCGGCGCAAAAGACTTCGCCTGGGGGCCGGAGCAAGCAGCGGCCTTCGCCTCATTAAAGCAGTACTTAACGGAGCTGGCCACCCTCACGAGCCCCGACTCCTCGCTCCCCTTATTGCTCTATGTCGCGGCTTCGCCGCACGCGGTCAGCGCGGCACTAGTGCAGGAGCAGACAGTCGAAGGCGCTGTCAGACAGTGCCCTGTTTATTACGTCTCCGAGGTCCTGACTCCGTCCAAATGCAACATGACAGAGCTGGAGAAGATCGCCTACGCAGTCGTTATGTCCTCGCGCAAGCTGCGCCATTATTTTGAAGCATTCAAGGTCCGCGTCACCTCAGATAGGGGGCTCGGCGAACTGTTTAGAAACCCGGAGGCATCGGTGAGGATCGCCAAGTGGGCAGCCGAACTCTCCGGCTACCACATCAGCTTCGAGCCCAGGACAGCCATCAAATCGCAAGTCCTGGCAGACTTCGTCGTCGACTGGACCGGGCCAGTAACACAGCCGGACCCGACCACAGAGAAGGTCTGGACGATCCATTGTGACGGCGCTTGGTGCCATGCGGGGGCAGGCGTCGCTGCAGTCATAACATCACCAGTCGGGGTCAGGCACAGATATGCAGCATGACTCAGCTTCAATCTGGAATCCGACAGGTGCACAAATAATATAGCAGAATACGAAGCAGTCATCCTCGGCCTCCGCAAGCTGAGGGCCCTCGGAGTCACCACTTGCATCATCAAAACAGACTCCAAGGTAGTTGCCGGCCAGGTCGACAAAGACTATGCAGCCAAGGACCCCGCGCTCATGCAGTACCTCGCGACCATCCGAAGTCTCGAGAGGCAGTTCAAGGGGTTCACCGTGCAGCATGTGGACCGGGCCAAGAATGAGGAGGCCGATGCATTGGCCAAGGCCGCGGCCAGGGGCGAAACTCTGCCCTCCGACGTGTTCTTCCACGTCATCGGCACGCCAGCAGTCCGGAGCCCCGAAGGGCTCCAAATAACCAATGACAGCGAGGGCCACCGTACAGTCAACCTCATCATGACCGAAGACTGGCGAGCACCCATTACCCTGTTCCTGCAGGGGTTTTATCACCCAGCCGACATCAGTGAGGCCAAGCGCCTCAGACATCAAAGCCGGGACTTCGCTCTGATTGAAGGCCAACTCTACAAAAAAGGGGTCAGCCAACCAATGCTTAAGTGCGTCAACGAGGCCGAAGGCATGCAGGTCCTACGTGAAGTCCACAGTGGCACGTGCGGCTCGCACGCGGGGCCAAGGGCCCTAGCTGCTAAGGTGATACGTCAGGGTTTTTACTGGCCAGCAATGATTTGCGCCGCGAATCGGGTCACTCGGTCCTGCGAAGCCTGCCAGAAGTTCTCTCCTCGGTCAGGCGGCCCTTCGCAGTACACAAAGCTGATCGCCCACACATGGCCTCTCCAGCGCTGGGGTCTCGACATTGTTGGACCCCTGCCCACCGCTCAGGGGAACCTCAAGTTCGCCTTCGTCGCGGTCGAGTACTTCACCAAATGGATCGAGGCACGAGCTGTCTCCACAATAACATCGAAGACTGCCCAAAAATTCTTCTGGCAGAACATCGTTTGCCGTTTCGGAGTACCGTCCGAGTTGACGGTCGACAACGGCAAACAGTTTGATAACCAAGACTTCAAGGATTTTTGTTTCTCCATTGGAACCAAGCTTGCCTTCGCCTCAGTCTATCATCCGCAGTCCAACGGGGTCGTGGAGCGCGCCAACGGAAAAATCTTCACAGCTATCAAAAAAATGCTCCTCGATGAAAAAAAGGGCAGATGGAGCGATTTCTTACCTGAGGCAGTCTGGGCACTAAACACGACTGAGTGCAGGGCAACCGGGTTTACTCCCTTCCGTCTGTTATACGGATCGGAGGCCATGACCCCGCAGGAAATAAAGCACGGGTCCCCGCGAACAGTCCCGTCAGCCGTCCCAGATGTGGACGAGCCAACTTCAAAGGATCTCATCGACGGAGACCGTGTCTTCGCCATACAGGCCCTGAACAAGTATCAAGCCCAGACCAAAGCATGGCGCGACCACTCAGTCACCCCGAGGGAGTTCAGCGAGGGGGACCTCGTGCTCATTCGGACAGCTCGGACGGAGTCCAAGGGCAAGCTGGAGCCCAGGTGGGAGGGCCCTTTCATCGTCAAGACAAAAGCTTCCCCCAGCGCTTATAGGCTCACAACGCCAAACGGCGAGGACCTGGAGCACTCCTGGAACATTGACAACCTCCGCAAATTTTTTGTTTGATTCCTCAGGGCTGTCTTCGCCCTTGTAATTCGCAAACACAATCTTGCACCGGCCCGCACTCTTTTCCTCCCGGGGGGTGAGGTTTTTAACGAGGCGGAGCCATGTAACATATGCGTAGAAAATCCCCCGCAAAAAGACATGCGTCGAAAAAGACCGCGATGACGGTCTTCGACATTCGACCACCACGAGGTCACCGCGAGGCTAAGCGCTAGCTACCCTCGCGTGCGACAAATCCGCGCAAAAGTCGCCTAAGGGTGCAGCCGGATTAGCACAACAAGTGCGAAAAAAAAATCTAAGTCTATCGCGAAGACTATCCGTGCAAAAGTCGCCTAAGGGTGCAGCCGGGAAAAAATTTAAGTCTATCGCGAAGACTATCCGTGCAAAAGTCGCCTAAGGGTGCAGCCGGATTAGCACAACAAGTGCGAAAAAAAATCTAAGTCTATCGCGAAGACTATCCGTGCAAAAGTCGCCTAAGGGTGCAGCCGGGAAAAAATTTAAGTCTATCGCGAAGACTATCCGTGCAAAAGTCGCCTAAGGGTGCAGCCGGATTAGCACAACAAGTGCGAAAAAAAAATCTAAGTCTATCGCGAAGACTATCCGTGCAAAAGTCGCCTAAGGGTGCAGCCGGGAAAAAATTTAAGTCTATCGCGAAGACTATCCGTGCAAAAGTCGCCTAAGGGTGCAGCCGGATTAGCACAACAAGTGCGAAAAAAAAATCTAAGTCTATCGCGAAGACTATCCGTGCAAAAGTCGCCTAAGGGTGCAGCCGGATTAGCACAACAAGTGCGGAAAAAAATCTAAGTCTATCGCGAAGACTATCCGTGCAAAAGTCGCCTAAGGGTGCAGCCGGATTAGCACAACAAGTGCGGAAAAAAATCTAAGTCTATCGCGAAGACTATCCGTGCAAAAGTCGCCTAAGGGTGCAGCCGGATTAGCACAACAAGTGCGGAAAAAAATCTAAGTCTATCGCGAAGACTATCCGTGCAAAAGTCGCCTAAGGGTGCAGCCGGATTAGCACAACAAGTGCGGAAAAAAATCTAAGTCTATCACGAAGACTATCCGTGCAAAAGTCGCCTAAGGGTGCAGCCGGGAAAAAATCTAAGTCTATCGCGAAGACTATCCGTGCAAAAGTCGCCTAAGGGTGCAGCCGGATTAGCACAACAAGTGCGGAAAAAAATCTAAGTCTATCGCGAAGACTATCCGTGCAAAAGTCGCCTAAGGGTGCAGCCGGGAAAAAATCTAAGTCTATCGCGAAGACTATCCGCACAAAAGTCGCCTAAGGGTGCAGCCGGATTAGCACAACAGGTGCGGAAAAAATCTGAGGCCATCGCGAAGGCTATCCGTCCAGAAGTCGCTTAAAAGTGCAGCCGAATCAGCGCAACAAGTGCGAAAAAACCGAAGACTATTCTGTGCAGAAGACACCTAAGGGTACACCTGGACTAGCACAACAACGGCCGAAACGACAATATTAAACCATCCACACCAAGACCAACTATAATCAAGCCAACACAGCGCAGCAAAACAAATCAGTAAGTACAAAACGCCTTCGCACACACACATGCACGCGAGGGCACACAATTCCACCATACAGGCCTCGACGTACACAAGCGAGGGCACCACACTCTACATCGGCTCAACCTTAGGAATAATTCCCATCTCCCTATAATTAAATAGCATTATCCTGAGCTCCTCACCCGCAAAAAGCCTTCGCAGTACCCCTTCACCTACGCCCTCGGCGGTCGGCAGGGACAACAGTTCCTGCCGACCAGCCCCACTCACACGAAGCAGAGCCCGCTCCTCCGCGCTAACCCTACGTTTTACAACCGCCCTTCGTCGACGGCGCCCAGTGCTAGGGCCTGGCACGACCGACGGCTGTCCGCCGTACGAAGTCGTCGCCCAGACATACTTCGCCAGCGCCACCACGGCGTTCGGTGTCAGCTGATGAATATGAACGTTGAATCTACGCAGGACTTCGCCAACAAACCGGTGCGCAGGCAAGCGGAGACCGGCGACGAAGAACGCCTCGAAAACAACCAACTCACCCTCCGGCTCGGGGACTTCCTCCACCATCAACGGAGCACAAGCGACTCCGCCGCCAAAGTAGCCCAAGCGCTGCATCTCTTCGACGCGGGCCGACGTCATCCGTGACGCACCAAAATCAACAGAGTCGCCGGCGCGCAGCCCTTCCACCATCAACGGTCACATCAAAAACCCCCGCGGAACCACTTCGAGCGAGGGCAGCGTCTCCGCCATCTAGCGACGTCTTCGGCACCAGGTGACTTTGTCGAACTGGTCCCTCGGAGGGCAAATGTTGGAGCGAAGGCAGAAACGCCACCCTTCGCTCGAAGTCTCCGCTGTTTAGCCGCCGCTCTGACAAACAGCAGGCAGAGTCACCCTTCGCTTGATCGGCATCAGACGAAGACCGGCGACGAAGGCGTCCCACAGTGCGGCCTCGTCCAGCTCAGAGGCCCACGTACGATCCGGCCCATTGTAACGGACCCCGCGTGGCCGCCGTGTGTTACGGGCCTAATCTGTAAAGGCATGCTTGTAATTACAGCTTGTAACCCCGCTTTATGGGAATATTCTGGGGATAAACTAGGTGTCCGAGGGCACATGCGTCCTTAGTACAAGGCGTCGGGCACTCAGACACCTATAAATACCCCCGCACAGTGCCCGTGAGAGGCCGGATTGACAGAGCTTTTGCCATCACGCGTGAGTGCCCTGTTGCCATCTCCATTCACCCGTGTTGGATCTCCTTGCTGTCGAGAGACAGTTCCAACAGCATGACAGTCGGAGCGGGGCGAGCGGCGCTGTTTTCCCGTCACATCGGATAGTAAAGGAGAGGGGTGAAGTGACTGCGGTCACTTCAGCCTGGCCAACTGAGGCGCGTATGTCAGGATACGGCGTCAGGCGTCCCTTGCATTGAATGCGCCTGCGAAGCGGTCGGTTGGTGAGGCGGTCTAGCCAAGGTTTCTTCACAACGAAGCCTGCCCGAGCCGGGCTTCAGAAGAGCTGAGGGGGTTCTTGCTGCTTGAGGCGGCCCTCGGGTGAGACATGAACTCGTCTAGGACTACTGCTCCAGCTCAAGGCTGGGCTCGGGTGAGGTGGCACCCCTTGGGTAGATGAAGCCTTGACTTGAACCGCATCTGTCAGTTGGTCTAAGGGTGTTTACCAGCCGTGATTAGGAGTGTTGGGGGTATCCCTAATTACGGTACCCGACAGGTAGTCCAAACTGGGAGAGCATTTTTCTACCCAGGATTTTATAGGTGTTGAATTGGGAATACAATTTTTACCGTTTGTTATCGAGGTATTAACAATAAACAAACATGTACCTTCATTAGTATACAGAAGTTAAATATGTAAGTACATCGAATTTACCTCTGCACTTTGCGACGCATCACAATATGTTAGAATGTGTCGAGCCTGTCGAATATATTTCATTAGGTTGTATATCTAAAAGATGATTTGTTAATGTTGCAGACATTATCAAATAAGAAGCTTTGTAGATTGTTTTCCGGGTTAGTAGAAGTGAATAACCTAGCAAATGATGTCGCTTGAGAATCTTGCGTTGTTGTTAGCCCGAATATGTCTTCTTGTGTCAAGCAGCAGCTGTTGTTGGAAAGAGGGAAAAGAAAAAGATCTGCAACTTCTCAGTGGCAATGAAGCTAAGTTTGTAGCTATCAAGTGAATACATTAGTGTTCTGTAGCTGTAGTAGTGTTTAGGCATGTAATAAAAGGAAGAAATCTTGGTGTACAAACGAAGCGTGGCAAATCAAATGTGTATATAAAAAATGATATATATAATGATACTCGTAGATCACCGTACTGATAGTTCTTTCACATAAGCAAACAGAAGGTACAATGTGATTCCTTACAGTGAAGAAAAAACAATACTCGACAAATGTACAGTAAAAAATTGGTCCATAATAGTGTTTGACTGAAAGAACTGCATGTTGGACGAAAAAATTAGTAGTGCAGATTGCCAACAAAGATATATGGGGTTAGTAAGCGTGCAAACATGTACACAACAACATACATGGACACACATGTTTTGTAATAAAACATGAATGGTGGATTTTTTGTAAACAGTGGAGCATTTGGGAAAATAAACTTGAGTGTACTTTCAGAAATTAGATAGGTATAACTGCTCTGGTAGAAGACACAACCCATAAAAAGGGATGGGCAATGGTTCAAAGCGCCAAAGGAACTTGCAATATTAGGAATAAGTAAATCAAGTTTCATTGTTTCTATCTCATTGAGTGACGGGAATATAGAAAAGTAACATTGTGTATGTAGTTAAATATGTGTGAAGGGACATCATAAATAAATCAGGTTTGTTTCTTTTTTAAGGTGCATACATAGTTTATGAAAATGTGCAACGAAATGCATTGGTACGGTCATTATTATATTAGTATTTGAAATCTTGATTGGAACACAATAGAGTAATTTGGGTAATCTTTGGTAGCTATAGTTATATCCACGTTTATGTTTGTCTACCATTGCAATATGAAAAGGTTTTTGAATGTTGCTTTAGTGAGTAAAGCACAAAGTTTATGTGAAAAGGCAACGTACAAAAAGTTGCTAATATGGAGGTAAATCAATAATCAGGTGGAGGGGGGATGGGTGCTGTACTTTTAGCTCAATGTACATGTTATATTATAAATAGTCTAACAAAGTCAGCAATGTTTTTATTTCCCTGGTTTCTCAAGTTCAGTATCTCTGAAAGTCCAAACGGTAACCCTGGTTGTTTTAGCAGCGAGTAATTTTGCAAGTGGAATATAGATCAATCTGAAGCTATGCATCTGTGTGAATTGTGCCAGAGGAAAGATATTCAATTATTTGGGTTCAGCAAGATGGGGTATAAACCTTATTAAGTTGCAAAGTAAGGTTGTTTCCGCTTTCCAAAGAGATGAGTAGTCCGCCGCTACACTTCTGATAAGATCCCTCCAACTAGTTTGCCTAAAAAAATTATCAGATTACAATTTGTAAATAGAAAGGTTATACACTACTACATTTCTCATAATTACCAAACTGGAAAGTTCGTTATCTGATCGAGAAAGATTTAGAGATTCATCTGAATGAATGACAATTAAACCATCCTTATCTACAAAGTAAATAA
Organism: Zea luxurians; assembly: GCA_029449295.1. Classification (NCBI taxonomy): domain Eukaryota; kingdom Viridiplantae; phylum Streptophyta; class Magnoliopsida; order Poales; family Poaceae; genus Zea; species Zea luxurians. Next base: position 87,949,742 of record JAOPSE010000008.1, on the reverse strand, counting down.
CAGATAAAAAGAGTATGTCAAGGTGGGGCCATTTTATCACCAAGTTTTGTTTGCAAAAACATTTTGTGACATCTTACACTTCCATGGTTGATTCTCTCAGAATAAGAAAATTGTTTAGAGGCAAAAAATTGTTTGACACTAAGGATACTGAGAAAGCAAAAAATCGGGAAAAAGAAAGGAGTGTTCGTTCCCCACTTATGGTAATTCCAAGCATATATGCATGTATATATGTGCATAAAAATGTATCGTATGGAATAGAAAAATATGCACTTTCCAAATATTCTCCATGATATCATTTAGGAACGTCAACTATATATCATCAATCTACACCATTTTTTGTAACTTATTACATATCATGTAATGCTCTTGTAAAGAAGACAAGCATAGCAAATAAAACTCTTGTAGACATTTCGTCGAGCACTTTGCCATCACACAGAAGCGGTGCATATCCTGTAATGGTCTCGTAGAGAAGGCAAAGAAGGTAATCATAGGAAATAGAACTCATGTAGACATCTCGTCAAGCACTTGACGATCACACAGAAGCAGTGCACTAATAGGTATAGGTAGCGGTGCAGATGGGAGTGTGGCCTGACCTGATCTTCTTGATGAGGAACTTGTGGAGCTTCTTGCACGATCCACACAAGGCCCTCCACTATTGACATGAGGATGACGCCCTGGAGCAGCAACATCGCGAGGAGCGCTAGGACGACGACACGAGTTCCATGGTCACGATCTCCAGCAATAAAGGGCAGAACCAGCAACGACCGGTGATGAGGGCTGCAGTGAGAGGAGGAAGAGAGAGGGAGGTAGGTTAGCAACGACCGTGATGAGACCTATGTTGAGAGGAGGAAGGGAGAGGGAGTTATGGCTGCGGGAGGGTGGCACGAGCGGCGATGGCCATGGGCGGAGTGAAGCTACGAAGAGGCTATGACTATCTGGTGACAATGAGTCCAGCAACAACTGCGACGCCATGGTGAGCAACAGATGCGGTAAACACGACGGCGCGATGTAGGAGCCGCTGCCGAAGAAGGTGTCGAGCGGGGGATGGTTCTGGATGGGGACGCGACGCGTCCGTTCAGCATCATCGGCGGCGGTAGCACCTCATCTAAGGTCGTGCTACGACCTCAATCTAACGACATTTAGAAAACGCGATGACGTGGATGGCTAGTAGGCGCCGTTTCTGTCCTGGTTTAATAATAAAGAAACTAGTGTATTGCCACGTGCCCTGCGTGTGGTGTTATGTGAGATCTTAATTTGTACATAAATAAAAAATAAAGAACATACTCTCCGCCCATTGCTTCTTCCGGCGCGTCATCATCGTCAAACCATCGATAAAGGTCGTCATGTGCCTTCAAAGTGATGCTAGATGTAAGCAAATATCAAATGCTGGTGCCAAATCCATTTCACAGTTACTATGGTTACTATGACAACGTACTTTGTTACAAGGTGGACGGCTTTGTACAGAACGAAAAGTTTCATGTGCATGATGAGTACGAATGTGATAATGGCAAACTAAGAAGAAAGTCTAGGTGGTGTTTACTTCTTTGTATGGGACATTTAAACTAATGGAAACCTATTACTATTGCATATGTTCTTGAAACAGGAACACATGACAGTAATTAATAGTTTTGGTATGCACATGTTGTCACCAAGTACCCAGCTCAGCATCGCAGGCATTCCATACTTGATGAAGTATCTGCCACCTACTCTTCTAGGGTGTGGTATCCACAACTTGGTCGAAAACTACAGGTAAATAATTTTAGTATGCAATTCAAGTAGTTTCAGTATGGAGTTCTTCAGTAATGTGCTGAGGGGAAAGGAAAATGGTAAAAAGCTATGTAATTATGTTATACTTGTTATCGGAACACGTTATCAGGAAGTATGTAGAGATGATGTTCACAATTATTTTTTTTGGAAAATATACTCGCCAAAAACAATAACTTTGCTGTGCATTGCATCTGCAACACTATTCTCCATTAAGGCACGATTGGCGTGCACAAGCGCATGCGTATGGGTACCCCTAAAAAGAACTAAACAATCCGACAAGCTGTTGGGGACTTGTTCTCAAATGCTAAGAGTTAAGAACAAGGCAACATAAAAAGTGTTAAGTGTTAAAGTCCTTCGTCCTTCGAAACATTATGCCCCTTTGGGAAATAATGAGTTTCGGACGAAGGTTACGAGAGACATACCTTCGTAAGTACAACAAGTAATGACAAAGGATTCATATAAAGCATGAGATATAATATAAACATTTAAACATTATCGTAAAATCATTTCTATTTTATTATCATGGAAAAATAGAAATGATTTCAAATTACAAATGTACCTTCGGCTTGAGGGAAGGCAAAAGTACAAGCGTGGCGCAAAAGCAAATGCCAAGTCAGCATGAACAGTACAGGAACACTGTTCATCTATTTATAGGCACGGGTCGCAGCCCATGTAAAATTACATCCATGCCTTTACATTTGCTAATAACTCTGTAGTAACCCGCCGGGGTCTGAATAGCCTTTTCATCTTTAAGTCGGTTTCCTTTTCCACTATCTTGCCGAAGCTCTCCTGTGTACAGCTTCGGCTCCGTGCCATCCTTTGTATTCCTTTTGTGCTTCTTCACACCGTGGTTTTAACCCAAGTCCAAAGATACCTGTTCATGCATTATACTCCAGAAACTTTGTTAAATCATGTTTTTGAGGACCTTCGGAAGCCGAAGGCCCCCAACAGTAGCCCCTCGCAATATTAATTTGTTAGAATGATAAATTCAGATTGCGATATGGACGAAGGCCCTAAGCCGAAGGTCCGAAAAAACACCTTCCCTTTGCTAGAATAGCAACAGTCACTGACAAACGGGACCTTCTAATTTTTAATGCACTGGGTATATAAATAAGGGCGCACCACGAGTTTATTTGGTACGCTTTCTTGCCATCTGCTCTTGCTCACTCACCTTCTAGCCCACGCAATAAAACTTGCTTGGCTTTTTTGAATTTTTAAGCTTCGGTTTTGAGAGCACTTTCCCAGCGTTTACGAAGATGTCTGCAGACAAGAAAGTTGTTGCTGATCCAAAGCTAAGCCTTTCTGAGGAAATGCACCTCGGCTTTCTTGAATCAATGGCGAAGACTAATACAGAGAAGATTACCAAAGAGATTTTAGAAGGTTTATCTGAAGACACTGGTGATAGCGACAGTTATGATGTAGAAAGTAGCGAGGAAGAGTCCGAAGACCGACCATGGCGACCAAGCCACACGGTTTTCGGAAAGTCAACTATTAAGCAGAGTCATCTTGACAATATGAGGGGGAGATATTTTCGAGATGTGTCTATTGTGAGGGCTAATGACGGAGAGAAAACTTCTCCTACTCCCGAGGAAAATGAGGTCGTGATCTTCCGAAGCTTCTTTAAGGCTAGGCTTCGGTTCCCCTAAGCAACTTTGTGGTTGAAGTTCTGAAGATATTCCAAATCTATCTCCACCAGATTACTCCCGAAGCTATTATAAGAATGGGAATCTTTGTCTGGGCTGTAAGGAGCCAGGGCTTGGAGCCAGATGCAAAAAGTTTTTGTAATATTCATGAGCTAGTATATGAGACGAAACCCTGGGGGAAAGAACAATATCACAACAACTTTGGTTGTTATAGCTTCGGTGCCCGCTCTGGGTCAAGCTGCCCCTTGCCAACCTTTCGGAAGAGGTGGCCCGGCGACTGGATGACAGAATGGTTCTATGTGAAGAATGACTTGATAGCATGGGAAGATATTAAAGGTATCATTATGCGCCCTATCTGACAACGCTTCGGTCTCCGGAAGCCGAAGGTAGAAATGAATGAAGCGGCCGAAGAATGCCAGAGGGCCTTTGGTGTGGTTTGCTCTTTTATTGGAACAAGGGACTTAGTCCAGGAACATATTGCCTTCAGAGTGTGGCCACTTGTAAAAGAGTGGGAGATGCCAAAGGAAATCGTCAAGGAACCTGACGAAGGTGGATTGGTTAGGCTGAAATACACATTCAAATACGGAGATAAGTTTATCGAGCCAGACGATGACTGGCTTAAGAGCATTGAAGCCGTAAGTGACGAATTGCTTGGACTATATTCGAAGGCCAAAGATACTGCATTATCAGCGGCCTTCGGAGGCCGAAAGAAGAAGAGACTCAATCGAGTATTTAATGCAGTTGGGTTTGTCTACCCCGACTACCGCTATTCCACACGGGGCCAAAAGAGAAAGAATACATCTTCTGCAAAAGAAGTTTCTCCAACTGCTCCTAGCGAGCCAGAGCCGAAGAGAAAAAAGGTAAAGGTGCTCACACACTGGCCACGTTATATTGAACTGGCCACAGTGCCTGAGTTTATTGGTGAGGCCTCTTCGGCCACCGAAGCTAGAGAAGCAACTCCAGTGTCGAAAATCGAAGAAATGGCCGAAGTACCAGCAACAGAGAAAACAGAAGAACCGAGGACTGAAGAAACAATAACATTAGAAATTTTAAGTCCTTCAACAAAAATCCAAAAGGGTCCAGCAGCAACCCCGAAAAGAAAAAGGATGGTTAATGTGCTGGATGTTTTGGAAACAATTAAATTTTCAAGCATAACTCCGAAGAAAACTGTTGAAGCTTCTGAAGTGTCTACTGAAGCCTTTGTTGCTGAAGCTTTGAAGCAACAATTTGAAACTGAAGCTGGGCCTTCAGAGCCCACCAAGGTAAAACCTTTAAAAGTTGAAGAAACAAAATTGACAGAGGCAACTTTGGAAACCGAAAAAACAAAAATGACAGAGCCGATTTTGATTGAGGAAATTGACACTGCCGCCCCCGAAGCATCTTCCAAAATACGTGATTATATTGTGTGACATGCTTCAGGGTAGAAATTATCTGAAGAAGAGATTTTTCAAGCTAATCACTATGCCCGAGAACTGAAGTATCCGAAGGGGACCGTAGTGTTCAATGGGACAGACGAAGATGACTTCCTATACTGTCTCCCAGACAATAAAGAATTATCCGTCTGCCGGGAGATGGCTAGAAGCATGGGGTTCCCAAAGCATGAGGCTGGCCTTTGCGCCATGACGAAGGACGATCTTGCGGATAGCCTGGCATACAATAGTCTAAAGGTACAAAAATTGTGAATTTTGAAGTTTATGAATTTTGAATGTCTTTTGTTCTTATGTTAACTCATTCATTCTTTTGAATAGGGCTTAATACTCAGCAATGCCTTAAGGGCTCAGAAGAATGCCGAAGATGAGAGCTGCACCATTGCTCTCAACAACCTTCGAACAGAAGTTATCAGGCTAAGAAACGAAGCCTTGGAGAAGGACAGAATTCTGCTTACATTAATGGAAAAAATGAAGGAAGACGAAGCTAACTCTAAAACTCAAGCCGAAGCTCAGAAGCGTGAAATCGAAGATCTTCGTAAACAACTAGCCCGAGCCAAAGAAGAACGCATTCTTCAAGAAACAAAACGAGAATTAAGCGATCAATGGGCAGATCATTTGGAAGTAAATGTTAAAGAGCTTCGTGCTTCGAAGAAGGGGTGCTACGATAAATCCATAGAATGTGTTAAGAAAATAAAATCTAGCTTCGCCAGGGTTGGCGCGTTCTCTAGTGAAGAAAATTTCACAAGAGGAAATCCAGAAGGCCCAATTGAATGGATTAGTTGCGAAGCTGATGTCTTCGACGAAATCTTGAATAGTCGCGGGGACATTTGTGCTTTTTCGGGCGCCAGGGGAATTGTTACCATTTTAGAGAAGAAAGGGTGCGAGCATGTGAAATTTTTGGTGCAGTCTGAAGCTTCTTTATCCTCTGAAGATATCACAGACCCTTCAGCCGAAGCAAGCCAGGTTGGTGGAAAATTTTTCACCGACATTTGGAACAATGGCGGCCGAGAAATGGCTCAAGAAATCATTCAAAGAAGCGAAAAAGGCATCTATGATGCTAGGAAGGTAGCGGAAGCTGCTGAGAAAAGCTCAGGGCCTGAAGGGCAAATAGGTATTAACTAGTGGTTTGTAATTTTTGATTTTAAACTTTATTCGCAGTTTGTAATAGTAACATAGGCATATCTTCTCTTCCCTCAGAACCTGCCGAACCATCGGCAGGCCCCCACGCGAAGGGGGATGACGAAATTAAGAGAATGGCCGAAGCCATCATGGACAAAGTTGTCGATCAACTACTGAACGAAGCTGTAGAAGTGGTACTTGGGAAGACTAGATGCTATTGTAAAAACATTTGAAATGTAATCTGTGTAATATTTTTGTAACTTTGAATGTAATATACAAGCTTTTTATGGTTCAATTCTTTACGATGCATGAAATTTTACATACGTACCGTTTTTGAGCCTTCGGCGAAAAAAAAACACCTTCCCTTCTTTTCATGCTTCGTGAAGAAAAACTTTTATGTATCACAACAATTTCCATACTGCTCTGATGAAGAATATCCAAGCTTCGTGAAAACATTCTCCGAAGCTATACTCCGAAGATCAATATTGTATCCCCTTTTTGTGCCCTAGCACGATTTTCACTTTTTCAAAGCATTCTCCGAAGATCAATATTGTATCCCCTTCTTGTGCCTTAGCACGATTTTCACTTTTTCAAAGCATTCTCCAAAGATCAATATTGTATCCCCTTCTTGTGCCATATGCAATATGATGTATGATGCTTATGTTATGCGAAATGATGTGATGATGTTATGTTATGCAAAATGGTATTTGTGCCGAAGATACACACACATCCCCGCAGTAGAACACACAATCTTTTTGTATCAGCGTTGACTTTTCGCTTAAGCCTCCCTTAGGAGCTTCTTCGCCTTTTACTTCAGCGGAATCAGCGTTTATTTTTCGCTGTAAGCCTCCCTTAGGAGCTTCTTCGCCTTTTACTTTCGGCGGTATTCGTGTTGACTTCTCGCTCTTCGCCTTTTACTTAGGCGGTATCAGCGTTTATTTTTCGCTGTAAGCTCTGCATTCCCTTTGGAACGACTTTTGAGCAGAAAACTTACACTGCGCTCCCTTAGGAACGGCTTTTTGTAGCTTCAGCAAACTTACATTGTGTTTCTTAGAACGACTTTTTGTTGTTTTGAAGAATTCACAATGCGTGCCTTTAAAACAAATTTTTGATAATTCGAAGGTCCTCCTTGCTATCGCAAATCTTTAAGCTTCGGCGACTTAAGCCTGTGGAGAAGATATATTTTTCTTATGGCAAGAAGCAAAACTATTACAAGAGATTTAAAACGACAAAAAGCACTCTAGTCTCCCATAAGTGTTCCTTGTTAAAAGAAAATAATACTGAATGCAAAAGACTGCTATCAAGGCAGGATATTTGTCAGTAAATGTGCTTCGACTCTAGCACAATGCTATTGACTGTGCAAGCTTCGGACTCTTCTCTGAAGTCCCTTTGGTGTTGAGTATGCTGACTCCCTTCTGGCTGCTGGCCTCGTTGCAACGGTGGTGGAGGCGGAAGCTATTGCCAAGATGCTTGGGGTTGACCTGCCGAAGCAACAGAAGCTGCAGGGTGGTTGCCTACATATTGTGGAATGTAGGGCGAATGATACGAAGCAGTGTGCATGACTTGCTTCGGCTGACTCTGTTGTGCTACCGCTTCGGCTATCTCCTTTTGCTTCTGGATGGTAACATGGCACATCCTGGTGGTATGGCCCTTGCCTTCACCACAGAATAAGCAGTAAATTTTCCTTGGTTGTTCTCCAAATCTTCCCCCGAAGCCCCTGGCGCCTCTGCCCCTTGGGGCTAGCGGCCGGAAAGAGCTTTGTTGTTGCCCCGAAGCTTGCGAAGAGCACTGGGGCCTTTGCTGTTGACTCCTTTTGTCATCATTTTGAGTAGAATTATGAATTGACCTGACGTGCCTTGGATAAAATCTTCCTCTGAAGCCCCTGGTCATTTCAGAGAACCTGAAAGCTTCCTCCCTTCTTTGACGAAAATCATTGTCGGCTCGAATGTACTCGTCCATCTTCTAGAGCAGCTTCTCCAAAGTTTGAGGAGGCTTCCTGGCAAAGTACTGAGCTGAAGGTCCTGGTCGAAGCCCCTTGATCATTGCCTCAATGACAATTTCATTGGGCACCGTTGGTGCCTGTGCCCTTAGACGTAGGAACCTTCGGACATATGCCTGAAGGTATTCTTCGTGATCCTGGGTGCACTGGAACAGAGCTTGAGCCGTGACTGGCTTCGTCTGAAACCCTTGAAAGCTGGTTATCAACATATCCTTCAGCTTTTGCCATGAGGTGATTGTCCCTTGCCTAAGAGAGGAGTACCAGGTCTGCTAACACTCCTGACAGCCATAACGAAAGACTTTGCCATGACTGCAGTATTACCACCATATGAAGATATTGTTGCTTCGTAACTCATCAGAAACTGCTTTGGATCTGAGTGGCCGTCGTACATGGGGAGTTGAGGTGGCTTGTAGGACGGAGGCCAGGGTGTAGCCTACAGCTCAGCTGACAGAGGAGAAGCATCATCAAAAGCAAAATTTCCATGATGAAAATTGTCATACCAGTCATCTTCGTTGAAGAAACCCTCCTGATGAAGCTCTCTATGCTGGGGCCTTCGGTTCTGCTCATCTTGACTAAGATGGCGAACTTCTTCGGTGGCTTCGTCTATCTGCCTTTGCAGTTCAGCTAGCCTAGCCATCTTTTCCTTCTTCCTTTGGACCTATTGATGAAGCATCTCCATATCTCTGATTTCTTGATCTAGTTCGTCCTCTTGAGGCGTCGGACTGGTGACCTTCCTCTTCTGGCTTCGGGCCTCCCGAAGAGAGAGAGTTTCCTGATTGGGGTCGAGCGGTTGCAGAGCCGCAGCCCCTGTTGCTGAAACCTTCTTCGGCGCCATAACGAAGGTCTATGCTTGCCGAAGGTGTTCGAAACTCAAAAAGTGGAAGTGAGTTCACCGGAGGTGGGCGCCAATGTTGGGGACTTGTTCTCAAATGCTAAGAGTTAAGAACAAGGCAACATAAAAAGTGTTAAGTGTTAAAGTCCTTCGTCCTTCGAAACATTATGCCCCTTCGAGAAATAATGAGTTTCGGACGAAGGTTACGAGAGACATACCTTCGTAAGTACAACAAGTAATGACGAAGGATTCAAATAAAGCATGAGATATAATATAAACATTTAAACATTATCATAAAATCATTTCTATTTTATTATCATGGAAAAATAGAAATGATTTCAAATTACAAATGTACCTTCGGCTTGAGGGAAGGCAAAAGTACAAGCGTGGCGCAAAAGCAAATTCCAAGTCAGTGTGAACAGTACAGGAACACTGTTCATCTATTTATAGGCACGGGTCGCAGCCCATGTAAAATTACATCCATGCCCTTTACATTTGCTAATAACTCTATAGTAACCCGTCGGGGTCTGAATAGCCTTTTCATCTTTAAGTCGGTTTCCTTTTCCACTATCTTGCCGAAGCTCTCCTGTGTACAGCTTCGGCTCCGTGCCATCCTTTGTATTCCTTTTGTGCTTCTTCACACCATGGTTTTAACCCAAGTCCGAAGATACCTGTTCATGCATTATACTCCAGAAACTTTGTTAAATCATGTTTTTGAGGACCTTCGGAAGCTGAAGGCCCCCAACACAAGCTATGCAAAAAGCAGGTAAAAACAGAGTAAATTAAAATGTGTGTATTATTGTCCATGAGCATGAGGGGGAAAGAGCATAAATATTAGGTTTACGGTAACTTTTATATGATCCAAAAGAGTTATTATTTTTGCTCTCCATTCTCCACCTTGGAATTTACAGATATAAAAGACAAAGTAAAAATCCTAGCATGCGTGTATTATCGTCAAGAAAGTCAGATAATTTGTAAACAAACTCTTTTTATGTGCTACCATATGAATAATTGTATTCATATGAATTAGTGTATTTAGCACCTAGTTGAACATCATAAGAAACGATCATAGGAGAAGCATTTGAATGGAAAATGTCAATATACTGATAAACCATGGGGGGCTTCTTTCTTTGGTTCCGCAAGTGGATACACAACATCATATGTGGTTCTTGTGTCTTGTCTATGTTTTTTTTCAAAAAAGTATGTATGTAGGACTATTTTTGACAGGGACAAACACTAATATGAATAATGTTGATAACATTTTCCAGTTAGTTAGTATGAACCAAAAGGGAAAAAAGATTACCACATATGGTTTTGTTCATGACTGACCACAATAATGGTGTTGTAGAAAATAGTGTGTATCATAAGATAAGATTTGTGGAGTTTCATATGGTTCCTTTCATGGCTTACTACAGTGATGTCAAACATTCCATCCTTGTAGAAACTACAGAATTAGTGTGTACCATAAGATAAGATTTTGGGAATATTGTATCCATTGTATAGTTTGTTTTGGTTGGGTTTTGTGTTGATACAAGGGGATAATTATATTCGATGTCAGTTTTGCATAATGCACAAATATCATTAGTGTCAGCAAATCAATAGATTAAAAATAGAAATTTATATAAGAACCACAACAAGGAACTCATGCTAGTATTATCGGTATTGAACTTAAATTATTGTAGAAATTTGTAAACTAAAAGATTGAGAAAATGAGACGCAAAAAGAAACACATCAAGCAACTCATATTATTTTTACTGCTAGAAAACTATAGTCATTATAAAAACTTTACAGAGTTATGTAAGAAGATTTGCACAGAGTTATGTATTTAGCTTTGGGTAGAAGAAAAGAGAAGAATAATTTGGTATCCTTGTAAAGAACAAATGGAAGTGTGAAGATGAGAGATCTATAAAAAAAGAGAAGCACTTTGAATGGAGTCGTCTTCTATAGTGATATATCTATGGATCTATTTCCCCCTCAATCAGGTGGGTTGGATATTGAAGCACCTGAGAACCAACCTTTAGAAAGGATCCCCAAAAAAGGATAAAAACAGTCGAAGCAAACTTCAAATAGCAGGGGTGCAACGAAGATTGCAAAGAATAAATTTGAACAAAGAGTGAATGTATATAAATGTATTTAAGAGTCTATTCAAACCATTTGATGTTGGTTGTGATATGAGATATATGTAAAAAGATACGAAGCAGTACAATTCTAATGTTAGTTAGTGCAATGTTATGGTCAGTTAGTAATGTAAGAGTTTTGTGTGACAATGACAAAACAAAAATTATTGTGTAGGTAAAATACTTAAAAATTTTCGTTGTAGCAGCAAGCACCGCTGTTTAGATTTTGCTATGTGAACTGGTGACTTTGATAATGTATTTAGTATATTTGTCTCGCTGACAGACAGGCTTGTTGGTAAGTACCGCTTTATAGATATTTTAATTTCAGGTTTGGATTTAGAAGGGAATATATAATAGACACTTAGACAGTTAGTAGATAGTGTTCGGATCTGTTATTGGTAAATATAATTGTCTCCAAAGAATATCATTTTATTTTTAGGTGCAGAGATAAACAACTAAGGTGTGGATTTAGAAGGGAATATATAATAAACACTTAGACAGTTAGTAGATAGTGTTTGGATCTGTTATTGGTAATTATAATTGTCTACAAAGAATATCATTTTATTTGTAGGTGCAAAGATAAACAACAAAGGTGGTAAGAATAGAAGGCAAATTAGAGGGTTTTTTTGGAATCTCATCTTGTTATGTATAGGTTGTCCATGAACACATGAGATTTGAAAAGTGGTTGTATTTTACAGACTGCCAGCTCATGTTTTAGACAGCTAAGAACAGGCATGCATTATCATTCAATTTAAAAATGGCATGATGTCTGTTTTTAGATACCAACTAACCAATCTTGGAGTAATGAGCTACATTGTCATAAACGAATCAACGATTTGCAAGAACACTTTTTTGTTTGATCGCATATCATGTCAATATTTAAATTTTGAGGCTATTAATATGAGAGGTACGAAAGGTATGTTTGTTAGATGGAAGAAGCAGGTTTTTTTTCTAGCAGCTAAAACATCTTTAATACAGAAGAAAAGTAAAGTAATAATTTAAACATTGCCCAGAGGAAAAAAGCATAAGATTGTCAATTGTTTGGCATTTGACTTTCTGTAATAATAAAGTGGAAACCAAAGCTATACTAAATGTGCTATTATGAAACATAAAGGTTGATGGTTCTGATTGCATTATGTATTCATGCACCTTAAAGAGAAACAAAAAGATAAAAGAACATTGTGGAAAAGTATAGGTAAACTTTATTCGTCCCTGAAGGTACGAATAAAGTTAAAGGAATCTAAAGAGACAAGCAAAATAAACATGTGCATATGCAAACATATATAGAACTATAATAAAATAAATATATATCACATTCTAAAAGTATTTCAATTACCTAACAATCAAACAGATAATTTATCAAAAAAAGGTAAACAATAAAATCGACCTTGTTGATTTTAAATGTGTTTCATTTGCATAATAGATACTTGTGTGGTGGAACTTTATGATTTTTTTTGGCAATCAAATTGGAAAAATCTAAGCAGATGGTCTAAAAGGGGCAAACTTGAACATGGTTAACTGTCTAGTTGATGAGGTGGACATATCTGTATATTGGGATGATGTAAGAAAGGGCACTATATGATTACAAAGCTATTTAGGATTTCTTCGTATACGTATAGCTTCATACACTGCTACAAACACAAATATTTGCAGTTTATGTGAATCTTACATAAGTTTTGTGGGGAAAAAAATTTGAATAGCTGCATGTACACTAGTACACAGAGCCTCTATAGTGGCGGCCCTAAAACTATTTTCACTGGCGTTTTTCAGTGCCGCCAGTACTAGGGGCCAGTGGAAATCGCCATTTCCACTGGCGGTTATTCAAGAATCGCCAGTGGAAATGGCATTTCCACTGGCAGTTTTCTTAAGCAACCGCCAGTGGAAATGCTATTTCCACTGGCGGTTTTCTTTATAAAACCACCAGTGGAAAAGTTCCCACCTTTTTTTAAATTTTCGTACTGAAATTTATATATTTACACACACAAACATATATATATATATATATTGACAAACATGTAGTATTGATATTAAAAGCAACATGGAATTAAATTCTATCATACATTTATATACATCAAAGTCTTGTTTACAACCATGTATGCATCACACATTATATACATCAAAGTTTTCACTTAAGCTCTAATAACTATCTCGGCTAAGAGATAGTCTACTAATTTCTGTTATTATTCTAAACTCTGGCAAAGCTAATGTTCCGGAAGCATCGTGATATTTCCTTTCTGCGGGAATGACCACTTTCAATATGAATGTGCACAGGTCCTCAACTATGCCATACAATGCACATTCAGTCAAGTTCTCCGGGCTTCCTTGTTGAAATTGCTGTAAAGGAAGTTTATAAACATCAACTATTTATACTCAATAATAATACATTTGCATCTTTAATGACATAAATACATACGTGACTATTACTAATAATACCTTGCCAGGGTTCGTGATGTATCGTCCGTTCATTCTCATGAACTCGCACACGTAGAACCCACATAGGACCGATCCGGGTGGTTGCTTGTGGCACTACATAACGAGAGATTGGTTATTTAGTTGCAACATTGTCCTATGTACGTACATGTATGATATGTATTCATAAATTCACATACTTACCGGCCAGTTATAATGGATGTCTAGTGGCACGCCTTTTTTGGACGTGTCGTACTTTCCACCTCGTAGCTTATAAAACCTAAATGCCCTGTGATCTCAAATAGAATCACCATGTTATTCTACAATTCTCATCGATATAAGTATGCATGCATAGAAAAGGCTTACAGCTCTAAGATGCTGAGGAATTTTGAATAGGTCGAAGGCTCGGTGTGCAAGGAGTCGAGCACCAGCACCTTTCCAACCTTAGGATAAATGAAGAAGCATATCCAGTGGTCCCTGTACGAATCAAACTTGTGATACATGTGTATTGAAATTATTAATTTTATTTATGTAAAATCACACTTACTTAAAGTTGTACGGGGCCACTATGGATTCCCTATCTTGAAATTGAAGCATTGCGTGTCCTATGTATGTGGCGTATCTTGCTTCAAAATCCTTCTTCAGATCCTGGATACGCACCTCAATTTCATCGTCTGTTAGCTCCTGTAATGCTTCGTTGCCTTTTCCGATTCTAAAAGTGTGGCTATCCTCGCATATCTTTATTGGGTTCAGATACCCAACCCTTTTACTGGCACTAGCATTGGGATTGGTACCATAAAGGATCTCCTGCTGATCATGTTGCATTCTGCAACGCACACGTGCATGTCAGATATTAAAAATTTATACAACTCACTAATAATAACACATATATGTGGAGTATGAGTGACACTTACAATGCAAATATGGTTACAAGTTGCACGTCGAGTCTCTGAAGGTTTATCATTAACCACATGTCCTCGAATGCAACAACCGCTTTTTGATTTGAACCAATAAAAGCATGGGCTGGTATATTAACACTGATGGTGTCGATGCCAACTGAAGATGCCCACATGTACCAATCATGCAACCTTTTAATATTAGCCGCGACCTTCCTTAGTTTCTCAAAAGTGAGTAGTGGTCTGCCCGGCACATATTTTTTAGGCACGTTTTTATAATCTGCCTTAGTTGGCTTCTTTATCTTTGCGGCCATTGCCTCAACCTTTTTTGCGGACTCCTCGAGATCGGCCAAATCAACAGTGTCTAACGTGAGGCTCCGTCCAATCCCTTTCAAAAAACGAGTTGTGCCAGTAGTGGATTTACTCTTCTTTTTCTTCTCGAACGGGGACACTAATTTTGGTATAGAAACTTTAGATTTCTTTGATGGTCGTGGAGATGGCTGTGGAGAAAGTGGATCCCTGAAGGGCGATGTATGTGGCGGAGATGGTGAGCCACCATGAGGATGACGAGAAGGAGGGTCAGAAAGAGGATGAGGAGCAGCATGTGAAGTTTGAGGAGGTGATGATGGATGTACAATAGGAATAACAATTTGAGAAGGTGGAGACGGTTGGGCCTGCGACGAATTCGTCCAATCAACCAATTCGACATCCCTTCGAGGCCAAAGGATAAAATTCTTGATAGCTTGTCCAAGTGTCTCGATACCTTCGGGCCCAGGGATGTCTAGCATGTCGTCCTCGTATCCTTGGACGACTGACGTCACTTCTACCCTGCAATATTCTTCTAGAATGTCATTTCATGGAACTTGCGTCCTGGGATCGCAAGGCCTGTGGCTACTTTCTTTGTACGCTGATTGTTAATACCATATCTTATAACTAGTGTGCATGCCACAGGCCTTGTGATGTCATCAACTGGATAGCGGACCTTATTTCCCGTTGACGCGACAGAGCTTGGGAAGGTCGTACCGTTAGTGGAAGCCGGCATTTGAGCTGCTGCAATTATTTGCATCTGTGGAGTGGTCATCTGTTGAACAGACATCGCACTCGCCATCGCCAATTGCTGCATCAATTCTGGAGGAGGATTCAATAGCATTTCAGACATCAGGCCTTTGAACTCTTTCTTGGCCTCCTCCTTAAAATAATTCGCCATCTCTTCCTTGTATCGATCACGTTTCTTGTATAGACCTTCCCATTGTGGTCCGAATCCTTCCTTCCATCCTTCCTTAGATGAGATTCCTCGTACACGACCAGGATGCTCAGGGTTACCGAGACCAGCCGTTAGAATGTCTCTCTTCCTTTGCGGCTTAAATGTTCCTTCGCTCTGCTTAGCTGCAATTGCATATATGTTTTTTACCGCTTCTTCGACAGTGGGATCATCAAAAGATACACCAGACTCAGTTTCCCTTGGTTTTCTAGCACGGATCTAATTAGTTGTCCTTTCACCAAGTTGCTCGGACAGCGTCGGCAACCCTGCAGCCTTCTTCTCGGCGTCTTCTTGTCTCCATTTAGGAACCTGACGCTTGTAACCACCTGTGCCGAGGTGGTGGTGGTATTTGTTCTTCTTAGACAGTTCTGAATTTGCCTCACTTAGTGATATGAAATCAGAGCTGCTCCTCTGCTCTAGAAATACTGCCCACTGACCTGCTGAGATTTTATATTTTTTCGTCGGGTCTAGGCCTTTCTTTGCAAACTTTGTATTCATCTCAGACCTCCAGTTTCGAAAATTGATTGCAAACTGTTTCATCGTGTATTTTTTCACGAGTTCTTCTGAACCCCTAGGCAAAATGAACCTCGTTATTAGCTTATTCCACATTTGATTCTTGACATCATCTGATATATCTCTCCACTGTCGGATTGTGATGTCAAGATTATCTCTAGCTAAGAACCCAAGTGCATTCTGGAACTTAGGCAGTGCCTCTTCTGGAGCTAGGGGCTGACCATTCGGGCTCACGTCTGTGATTTTATATGTCTTGTCAGGAAACTTGTTTAGCCCCCTCTCACCTTTGTTTTGATCGCTCTGCTTCCTTTTCCTTGACCTCTCAGTGGTTGTCTCGGTCGATTCTGGTGCGCCTTGGGTCGGTTCCGGTGCGCCTTAGATCGGTTCCGGTGCGTCTTGTTGGGTCGGTTCCGGTGCGTCTTGGTATCGTGCCGCAGCTTTTTCGAGCATCGCACGAAATTGAGACAAGACCTCCTATTCATGTAATAAAATGCACAAGAAATCATGCATGTGTAATAGACATTGTGAAATCAGCTAATTAATTAGGTACACACACGAAATTAAGGATGTCTAATTTACCTCATGGTCTTGTGGATCATAAGTAGGGTCACGTTGCAACTCACGCGCAGCGGCCCTATCTATCCTAGCGGTAGGAAAAGGGTCGCTAGGCGTTTCATATCCTTCACTGCTGGATTCTTCTTGAGCAACACTCTTGTCCATGTGGTCGGGCCCTAATCCTTGGTCCTTGGCTGGAGAACTCATTGAGCTATATATATACAAATACATATTAACACATATTAACATAAGCAATAATTAAATTCATATTAACAAATACCCTAACCCTTAACCAAGAGATGGAGAGTCGTATAGAACGTATAGAGAGAGAGAGAGAGGGAGAGTCGTATAGAACATATAGAGAGGGAGAGAGGGGGAGTCGTATAGGACGTAGAGAGAGAGAGAGATGGAGAGTTGTATAGAACGTATAGAGAGGGAGAGAGGGAGAGAGGAGGAGTCGTATAGGACGTAGAGAGAGAGAGAGAGATGGAGAGTCGTATAGAACGTATAGAGAGGGAGAGTCGTATAGAACGTAGAGAGAGATGGAGAGTCGTATAGAACGTATAGAGAGGGAGAGAGGGAGAGAGGAGGAGTCGTATAGGACGTAGAGAGAGAGAGAGATGGAGAGTCGTAGGAAATGGCGTTCTGATGAGTTGCTCTTAATCGAAGCAACGCAAGTGTGTCGTACGTCGTCTTCTAATTTCACTAGCTAATAGTACTACAATGGAATACGTTGTTTACTAGAGAGTGGAAGCCAAAAAATATTTTATACTAGTGAATCTAGTCTACATTTTACAATAGAATACGTTGTTTACAATGGAATACAATGGAATACAATGGAAAAAAACATGCTTTCTGTTGCTCTCTCCTCTCTCTCTCCCTCTCCCTCTCTTTCCTCTCTCTTCCCTTTCCCTCTCTCTCTCTCTCCCTCCACTCTCTTTCTTATATATACACTCCCTCTCCCTCCTCTCTCTTCTCTCTCTCTCCCTCCCTCCACTCTCTTTCCTCTTTCTTCCCTTTCCCTCTCTCCTCTCCTCTCTCTTCCCTC
Source organism: Zea luxurians (assembly GCA_029449295.1). Taxonomy (NCBI): domain Eukaryota; kingdom Viridiplantae; phylum Streptophyta; class Magnoliopsida; order Poales; family Poaceae; genus Zea; species Zea luxurians. Next base: position 87,932,153 of record JAOPSE010000008.1, on the reverse strand, counting down.
TCCCTCTCTTTCTCTCTCTTTCCTTTCCCTCTCTCTCCTCTCTCTCTCTCCCTCCACTCTCTTTCCTATATATACACTCCCTCTCCCTCCTCTCTCTTCTCTCTCTCCCTCCCTCCACTCTCTTTCCTCTCTCTTCCCTTTCCCTCTCTCCTCTCCTCTCTCTTCCCTCTCCCTCTCTTTCTCTCTCTTCCCTTTCCCTCTCTCTCCTCTCTCTCTCCCTCCACTCTCTTTCCTATATATACACTCCCTCTCCCTCCTCTCTCTTCTCTCTCTCCCTCTCCCTCCACTCTCTTTCCTCTCTCTTCCCTTTCCCTCTCTCCTCTCCTCTCTCTTCCCTCTCCCTCCTCTCTCTTCTCTCTCCCTCTCTCTCACTCTCTGCAGAGACGCGCGGCGGCGGCGGCGCATGCACGGCGGTGGCGAAGAAAGGGAGAGAGAGAGAGAGAGAACAACTTACCTACGGCGTGGGGACGACGGCGTGGACGACGGCGGCGCACGGCGGAGAAAATCGCCTGGCGAAATTTTGGCAGCCTGACGGTGGGAAGTGTGAAAGACAGGGCGCCAGAAGACTAAGCGAAATTTCGCCCCCGCACGCTCCTTTATATAGGAGATATTTCTACTGGCGTTTGACAATGAAAACCGCCAGTAGAAATGATTTCTACTGGCGGTTGTCATAGAGAACCGCTAGTAGAAATGCATCCACAGACTGTGGAGGCCATTTCTACTGGCGGTTTTCGTTGTGAACCGCCAGTAGAAATGCGGCCATTTATACTGGCGGTTTTCGTTGTGAACCGCCAATAGTAATATTTTTAGTATATTATTTTTTATTGTATATTCATACATTAAGTATATAAATTTTTATACATATTAAATATTTTTAGTATACATAATATATATTTATATATTACTTCTCTCTCTCTCCTCTCTCTCTCCCCTCTCCCTCCTCTCTCTTCCCTCTCTCTCCCTCCTCTATCTCTCCCTCTCTCCTCTCTCTCTTCTCTCTCTCTCCTCTCTCTCCTTTCTCTCTTCTCTCTTTCTCCTATCTCTCTCTCCTCTCTCTCCCTCTCTCTCTCTCCTCTCTCTCTCCCCTCTCCCTCCTCTCTCTTCCCTCTCTCTCCCTCCTCTATCTCTCCCTCTCTCTCTCCTCTCTCTCTCTCTTCTCTCTCTCCTCTCTCTCTCTCCTTTCTCTCTTCTCTCTTTCTCCTATCTCTCTCTCCTCTCTCTCCCTCTCTCTCTCTCTCCTCTCTAGAAAGTCACTAGAATGCGCATTCTTGTAGTGTTTAAATACTATGTCGTCTCCTGGCTTCGCGTCTCTCGTCACCATTGGTGTGAAGTTCTTTCACAAGTATCAGATCTGGTAAACATCTTTCCAAGTTCTTTCACAGCATGTTCTTTGAAAATGCTTGTTTCTTACTGCCTGATATATATATATATATTAGTCAAATAGTCCTCCCTGCTTTTATTTTACCTCGCGTTTTAGGTGATAAACCATGACCGGGAAAAAGACCACGGCTTCCTCTGACGGCGGCACTCCAAAGAAAGCCAAGGTGGTGGTGGAGGATGGGAAAGAGGCGGGGTTGGAGAATGAGGAAGAGGCGACTGTGACACTATCCGTGGAGAAGGACGCGCTGGAGTGCGACATCTGCTGCCTACCCTTCCAGTTCGAAGTTTTCATGGCAAGTCAGATTACCATGCATGCAGTGGCGGACGCAGAACAAAATTCTAGGTGGGGCCAACAGTGCAAGAGACAAATCACCAAACTAGACCATAAATGTAGATTAATGATAGTGTTTCCAAAATGATATGGATACCAAAAAACCTTTTCGGCTACCTAAAGGAGAGCTCGAGAGAAAAAAAAAATAGGTGGACTCACCGAGGACGAGGCACTAGGGCGGAGCAGTCCCATCGGCGCGTCGTTATGGCGAGTCATCGAATTTATCATGAGATGGCGTTGGTGAGACGACGACAGGTGAGAGGAGCAAGTGTAGGAGGTGAGGTAGCGATAGATGATGGTGACGCCAAGCGATAACCATTGCCGTGTTGCGACTGCGCGGTGGAACCCTAATGAGTTAGCGAGGGACAGGTGATGCCACGGTCCCACCAATAGCTTGCCCATCTGCTAGTGCGGACTAGGAGGCAAAATATCAATGTTGTGTGCAGGATCCTGACGAGTCGATGAGTTGATGAGTAATGAGAAGGCAAGGTGCGCTGCAGCGACGGGTTAGGTCACCGACTTATTGGTCAGTCGATGACCGAAGAAGCGAGCGAGCCATGAGTGGGCTTGCGCTAGGCAAGAGAATCAAATGGCTCAGGTGAAGAGTGGACTGAGCAATGAAGCGCCGAGAGAAAAATAGATTAGAACCTAGTTTTTATTAGATTTGTCCACGCTAACTATACAAAAGTTTGTTTATTTTGGTGTGTATCTAAACCTAGGTATAAGAGGTTAAAAAAATTGAGGTGGGGCCATGGCCCACCTTGCCCACCCCTTGGATCCGCCACTGCATGCATGTATATATACAGTACATATTGATCGGTAGGCTCTAGCATGATGCTCTGCTCTGTGTAAAATCAGTGCAAGAACGAGCATTCTGGATGTGCAAAGTGCTGCATCTGCCTCTCCTCTCTAGAAAGTCGTGTAAAATTACATGCTTCGGTTTGTCGCTAACAATAATCAATTACATGACATGTCCTAACAATAATCAATTACATGACAACTATATAATCTAGGGAGCTATTGTTCTGCCTTGTCCATCGTGGCGTACCCAGGGCATCGAATTGCGTGGGATGCTTCGCTCAACGTTCCTTATCTTGGTTGGATGGTCTATGAAAAGAGACATGTCGTTGAACTGGTTAAAATCCTCTAAATCAGATACACCATCAACTCCTATAGCTTGTTGTTTTCCAGGAAAACTACATGCTTCGGTTTGTCAGTGCTTTTCTTCTCATTGTTAGAAATGATCTGTTCAGCATAGAAGACCTGTGCAGCACGATTAGCAAGGATCCATGGGTCATCTTTGTAACCTACCTTACTTAGATCAAGAACTCTGACCCCATAGTTGTCTACCGTGACATGTTTGTCTTCAACCCATTGACATCGGAAAACCGAGATCTGAAATGTACCATAGTCTAGTTCCCATATGTCCTCAATAAAGCCAAAATATGTAATAATCTCACCAGTTTCATCATCTATGGCCTCGCATCGAACACCACTATTTTGTGACATGCTCTTTTTATCCTTGGACTTTGTACAAAATGTGAATCCACTAATGTCATAGGTTTGCCATGTTGTGACCTGACGTGATGGTCCAGATGCCAACCCCTTGATGGTTTTTTCTTCTATTGTTTCTCCACGTGGAATGTCCTTCACCATTAGCCATGTGTTGAACCGTTGCTTATGTTGCTTCATTACCCAATCAGCCGTATGCCCAAGATTTTGCTCGTGAAGCTCATTGATGTGTTGTTGGATAAATGGCTCTATTATCGCTAGCTGATGTAGGATGCTGTGATGTGCCTCAAGTACTGTATTGTAATCTGGTGGGATAAAAGATTTCCGTCCCATCCTCCCGCTTCCATACAATCTACCCTCGTGTCGTGACGGAGGCAGACCTATTGCAACCTGGTCTTTTAGGATACTATTGCAGAATGGACCTCCGGACTCAATGGCCTCTTCGGTACAGTACCCCTCTATCATGGATGCCTCGGGACGAGCACGGGTTGATACATAGCCATTCAGTATTGACATGAAACGCTTGTACGTCCACATTTCATGCAAGTACATAGGACCCAATGCCTCTATTTGTGGCACCAAGTGCACCACAAGGTGCACCATAATATCAAAGAACGATGGAGGGAAACACATCTCAAACTATGATATTGTCTCCACTGCGAATTCCTGAAGAGATGCCAACTTATCACGGTCAATTACCTTTTGTGAAATTCTGTTGAAAAAGTAGCACAACCGTGTGATTGCCATCTTTAAAAACAAAGGATTCATAGCCCTGATGGCAATAGGTAGGAATGTAGTCAGCATGACATGACAATCATGTGAGTTGTAGTTGGTGACTATCAGGTCTTTCATTGACACAATACTTCGTACGCTAGAGCAGAATCCGGATGGGACTTTTAAATTCTTAAGCCAAACACACATCGCATGTTTCTCATCTACATTGAGATTGTAGCTTGCTGCTGGGAGATGATACTTCCCATTTTCTTAAAGAACAGGATGTAGTTCCTTTTTTATGCCTAAATTTACCAAGTCCATGCGTGAATTGAGCCCTTCTTTTGTTTTGCCCTTTATGTCTAGCAAGGTGCCAATTATGCTTTCAAACACGTTCTTCTGAACGTGCATACCATCGATCGCATGTCGCACATCTAACTCTTTCCAGTAAGGCAAGTACTCGAAGAAAATAGACTTTTTCTTGAATATAGCCCCCGGAGCTGGTTTGACATCCTTCCTTGTTTTTCCGTCTTTTGTCTTCTTCCCAAAAACAAACTTGATATTCATGACTATTTCAAAAACTCTATGACCTTTATTGTTACCCGATGGAGCAGTAGAATGTAGTTCACCATTATTGTCAAAGTACTTATCCATCTTTCGCATGCGGTACCTGTGTCCTTCCAATAAAAAGCGTCTGTGCCTCATGTACACTATCTTCTTAGATGCAGTAAGGGACACGTAAGCAGTTTTATCAATGCATATTGTGCAGCCAACCTTTCCCTTAAACTGGCCTGATAATGTGAAGAGTGCAGGGTAATCGTTGATCGTAACAAAAATAATTGCTCTCAGCGTGAATGAATCTTTACGATACTCATCCAACATTTGAACACCCGTTACCCACAATATTTTCATATCCTCCATTAAGGGCTCTAAAAATACATCCATATCAACTCCAGGTTGTGTAGGTCCAGAAATAAGCATGGTTAGCAAAATGTACTTCCGTTTCTGCATCAACCATGAAGGAAGGTTGTATATGGTGAGGATCACTGGCCATGTGCTATGCTTGCTGCTCCTTTCAGCAAATGGATTCATTCCATCAGTACTCAGTGCGAACCTAACATTTCTTGGTTCATCGGCAAAGTCTCGGTGGTTCTCATTGAAATCTTGCCACTGCTTCCCATCGGCTGGATGTCGAAGCTTCCCATCGTTTTTGTGCTCATCAGAAGCATGCCAGCTCATAAGTTTGGCATCCTCAGGGTTAGCGAACAAACACCTCAATCGATCGACAATGGGGAGGTACCACATCACCAAAGCAGGAATCTTTTTGAGCGCATAATAGTCTACTTCTTCTTTTTCTTTGCTCGTGGATTTTGAAGTCTTCTTTTTGGCTTTCTTTCGCTTCTTCCCTTTAGACACAGATGCAACACACTCTTCCTCTCGATAGTCTTTATTCGTCTTGTACCTACTTGCACCACACTTTGGGCAGCTCTCCAAGTCTTTATAATCATCACCTCGATAAAGGATACAGTGATTTCTACACGCGTGGATCTTCTCCACGCCCATAGTGAGTGGACTGATTAGTTTCTTTGCATAGTACGTGTTAGCAGGCACTTTGTTATCCTTTGGAAGCATGTCTGCGACAATACTCAAGAACGCATTGAAGCCAGCATCAGACAGACCATATCTAGCTTTTAACATCAACAACTTTAACACAGACCCGAGCGTCGTGAACTCTTTGGTACAGCCCTTAGACTCATCGTACAAAGGCTCTTCTGCTGCCTTCTTCAGGGACTCCATACCTTTCATGAAGAACATCGATGGATCTGTATGACGACGCAACATTGCCTCTAACAACTCTGCATCTTCCTCGTCCATAACATTTGGCAGAACATGGGTTCTTTCACGTTCATTTCCTCCGGCGTAACTATGATCAGTAACATTTGGCACTACATGTTCGCTCTGTGGAAGAGGTTGTTGTGTCTCGTGAACGAACTGAAAGCTGTCGTCGATGTTCGCAGGGTTTCCAACTGTATAAGGCGAAGAGCTACCCTCTCCATGCTTTGTCCAAATTATGTAATCCTTCACAAATCCTCGGCATACCAGATAAGATATGATTTGTTCTGTGTCATCAAATACAACAGCATTTTTGCAGTCCATGCATGGACAATATATGTGTTTTGTCTTTGTTATCCAAGCATGGTTCGTAGCGACAACAATAAACTTATGTACCTCAGATATGTATGATGGATCTAGCCTTAATAAGTTATACATCCAGGATATCCTCTCCATCATCACCTCTAAAAAAAGAAACATGAACAACCTTTCTTAGCGACCTTCTTCCAAAAAATAAAGATCAAAACCTCCCCTTGTATTTTGTGAAATCTGGCCTTCCAATAAAAGTTGGGCTGCGCGCGAGCTACAAAATGAAGGATGAAGCATAGGCGGTTGGATCGATTAGGCAACCTAACTACTTTATCTCTAACACATGGTGAAACCCTAGATCCAAAATGTGGCTAAAATGGAGGAAAAATGAACAAAATTTGGCAAAATAAACATAAGCCAAACTTTCCTAACAACTAATAAACAAAAAATTTAAATACCCAAACCTATCTCTAACACATGGTGAAAGCCTAGTTTCAAAATGTAGTTAAAATTGAGCAAAAATGAACAATAATTGACAATTGAAACATAATTAAACCAACCTTCCATACAACACATTCACCATTCATTAAGCAACTAAATATGTGTTATGGATAAACTTATTTGAGAACTAAACATGAAAAAGGAGAGGGAATAGAAAAAATCTAACCATCTTAAGCAACCTCATTTGAGGAAATATAGAAAATAACCTAGCTATACTCTTCTCTCTCACATGTAAAACCCTAGATCCAAAATGTGGCTAAAATTAAGCAAGAATGAACAAAATTTGACAAAGAAACATAAACCAACCTTTCTTATCCACCTTCTTCCAAGAAATAAAGACCAAAACCTCCCCCCTTGTATTTTTGTGAAATCTGGACCTCCAAAATCGCCTCCAATTGAAGTTGGCTGCAAGCATACAGCTCCTGTTGGGGGGAAGAAGAGGGGTATTTATAACAGACAGTTCACTGGCGGTTGGCTTGAAAAACCGCCAGTGGAAACCTATTTCCACTGGCGGTTATCTTAACACAACCGCCAGTGGAAATAGGATATTTCCACTGGCGGTTCAGTAACACTAACCGCCAGTAGAAACTAGATTTCCACTGGCGGTTGTGTTAAGATAACCGCCAGTGGAAATAGGTTTCCACTGGCGGTTCCAAAACCGGGCCCACCTCGTTTTTTTACTGGCGCGCGATAACTGAAACCGCCAGTGATAATTTATGGGTGCCGCAGGCTTTAAGCTCTTTTCTACTAGTGGTAGCGGTAATCTGTAATTGCATTTAATTCATACTTTATGGGAGAAAATAAAATAACTATAATCGTAGAGGTAGTATAAGTTAGAAGTTTTAAAACAGACGTATATACACATGACCAAAGAAGTATAAGTTAGAAGCTTTAAAACGCACCTAATTTTTCTCCCAGCATAAATATAATGTTTAAATGAATGCAGTTCCAAATCATACCTTCTTTAAGGAGCTCATCACCTTCAAATGTCATCCCTTCCTACATATATTTTCTGCTTATTTGCTTCAAGGTAAAAATCAAACAAAACAAAAAAAAGATTCTAGAGATGTATGGTGCAGGCGTGCAGCGCAACACTTCGGAGTTTGGAGGCGGGGCCATGCAACTGTGCAACGCTCACATCCGCCGACGCCTGCCCAGCAAGCATGCATAGGGCTTCAGCTAGCGGCTCAGCGCCGCCGCCCACCGTGTCGGTGCGGATGCGAGCGGGTGCCATGCTGGTGCAAATGGCGGACGCGGTACGGAGCAGTGGCGTCTCGTGGAGCGGGGAGTCTAGAGGAGGAAGGACACGGCATGGAGATTCGCGTTTGCTGAGATAGCCAAGCGATAGTGTGGATACTTGCTAGAGAAGGAGGGGACACATAGCGCCGGCCGTGTTCAGGTTGTTTTCAGCAAGAGATCCTAAAGGGTTCTGCACCCTAAATATAGAGGATCAAATGGTCCTCTACGCCCTCCAGCAGCGTTCTCTAAACGGTCCTCTAAATTTAGAGAACGCTGCTGGATTATCTATATATAGAGTTTCTCTAAACGGTCCTCTATCCATTTGAATACTTTAAATAACCGGTTTAGCAAAACTAAAATATGTACAATACATTTGAGAGTATGATAAATACATATATATATATACAAAAAATAAAAATAAAAATGTCTCTAATATAGATATTTGAGTATAGAGGACGTGATTTAAAGGACGTTTTTGGAGAGGAAGTAGATATAAAGAATGAAATCTTTTAGAGAAGACTGTAAATGACGGATATAGAGAATGAACATAAAGGACGTTACTGGAGATAGGCTCATAAGTGCTGTCATCACAAGTGCTGTCATGATGTGGCACTACTTTCTCTCCTTTTTCCCACTCCTCGTTCGTTCACCGTCTAGAACCATCGCGGCCGTTGAAGAAGCCGATACAGGGAGGCAGATTTTTGGCTCCTGATATCAGATCGAGCGGATGAAAATATTAAGGGAAATTTGGATCCATACCATTAAAAGATCACCACTTTAGATCCATACCATTACTATCTCATTTACATGTGGGTCCACATGAGTCAATGATATGTGGGGTCCATGGTATATATCTAAAGTTTGGATCTTTTAATGGTATAGATCCAATTGTTCCAAATATTAAAGGTGACATGGCACAGTGTGCGTTCCTGTTTTGGAGCCGCTTTAATATACAGGAAATAACGTGAAAAAAACGGCGAGAACTGCCTATGCAGTGTTCCTTGGAAAAAGATGTATGCGGAGGAGAAATGAATAAAGAAAACGGTTTGTGAATCTGTGATCCATGCGCTTCCGGTCAAAGTGGCTAGTACTTTTAAGAGCGCTGTGCATGTGCTCGTACGTGGAGCAGCCGTGAAAAAAAAAATAGCTGTGGTGGAACGAGTGGGTTAGTATCTCATGCAAGGGGCGAAGTAACCATTTTTTTCTGGCTTAATTAATGAACTAGGTAAGTGCTTGTACGCGTTGCAACAAAAATATATAATAGCATGATAATTTATATACAAAATGTACGTTATACTGTTATGAGAAAAGTTTTTATAATCCATTTACGATCCTGTCCATACATAAATTTTGTTATTTTAATCTATTTGTTTCACCACTACATTGCAACTATCATTATTATGCAGACTTCGATATATGTCATGATTTACATGGTCTCATCATTGGAGAGCACGTCCCACACCTGTCGGAAGAAGTTCACTCGTACATCGTCAGTCATCAGACACGCACCACCATACACGTTTGCTTAAACAGAAAGGCAAGTGTGTGTTGACGAATTGGTCATTGCTGTCATTCCTCCTCTGCGTTACCTCCGGTGCCGAGATGACGCCACAGTCCTTTATATAGTAGTCATCGAACACGCGCGACATGGCGAGTACCGATGACTCTTGGCTGGCTGACTAGACGAAGTGCACCCTAGGCTCATCAGCGATGTAGTACACCTGGCCGTTGCACCACCGAATATGCTACTCCTCTACATACATCATGTTCGAGGACTGTCGGGGATCATAATTAGGGGTACCCCCGAGGTTCCTAATTCTTAGCTGGTAACCCCATCAGCATAAAGCTGCAAAGGCCTGATGGGTGCGATTAAGTCAGGGATCAGTCCATTCGAAAGGCGCGATCACGCCTCGCCCGAGCCTAGCCTCGGACAAGGGCGGCCGACCCCGGAGGATCTCCGCCTCGCCCGAGGCCCCCCTCCAGCGGCTAATGCATTTTCGGCTCGTCCGAGGCCCTGTCTTCGCCAGGAAGCAACCCTGACCAAGTCGCCACGCTGACCGACCAAATCGCAGGAGCATTTAATGCAAAGGCAGCCTGATGCCCTTATCCTGACGCGCGCCCTACAGTCGACAGAGCCGAAGTGACCGCCGTCACTTCGCCGCTCCACTGACCGGCCTGACAGAAAGACAGCGCCGCCTGCGCCACTCCGATTGCGGTGCCGCCTAACAGAGTGAGGCTGACAGGCGGTCAGGCCCGGCCGCGGGCACCATAGGAAACTCCGCTCCGCCTGACCCAGGGCTCGGACTCGGGCTAAGTCCCGGAAGACGGCGAACTCCGCTCCGCCCGACCCAGGGCTCGGACTCGGGCTAAGTCCCGGAAGACGGCGAACTCCGCTCCGCCCGACCCAGGGCTCGGACTCGGGCTATGTCCCAGAAGACAACGAACTACGCTCCGCCCGACCCCAGGGCTTAGACTCCGCCCTGGCCCCAGCCGACGGTCTCCGCCTCGCCCGACCCAAGGGTTCGGACTCGACCTCGGCCACGGAAGACAGACTCGACCTCGGCTTCGGAGGAGCTTCCACATCGCCCAACCTAGGGCGCGGACCGGCTACGTCAACAGGAGGCGCCATCATCACCCTACCCCGAGCTGACTCGAGCCACAGGGAACAAGACCGGCGTCCCCATCTGGCTCACTCCACCAGATAGGCAATGATGGCGCCCCGCATACGTAGTGACGATGGCGGCTCTCAGCCCCCTTACGGAAGCAAGAGGACGTCAGCAAGGACTCAACAGCTCCGACAGCTGTCCCTCCGCCAGGCTCCAGCGCTCCTCCGACGGCCACGACATCACGCCAGCAGGGTGCCAAAATCTCTCCGGCTACCACAACGGCATGTACTTAGGGCGCTAGCTCTCCCCCGCTAGACATGTAGCACTCTGCTACACCCCCATTGTACACCTGGGTCCTCTCCTTACGCCTATAAAAGGAAGGACCAGGGCCCTCTTAGAGAGGGTTGGCCGCGCGGGGACGAGGACGAGACAGGCGCTCGCGTGAGGCCGCTCGCTCCCTCTCCCGCGTGGACGCTTGTAACCCCCTACTGCAAGCGCACCCGACCTGGGCGCAGGACGAACACGAAGGCCGCGGGATTTCCACCTCTCTCACGCCCATCTCCGGCCAACTCACTTCCCCCCTTCGCGCTCGGCCTCGCGTTGACCCATCTGGGCTGGGGCACGCGGCGACATTCACTCGTTGGCTTTGGGACCCCCTGGTCTCGGAACGCCGACAGATGGCGCGACAGGTAGGGGCCTGCTGCGTGTTGACGAATAGCTTCCCGTCAAGCTCCAAATGGGCAGTCTCCAGCAACCTCTCTGACCCGGGATGGTGCTCCGTTTTGGGAGCCTTGAGTTCATGTCCCTCGACGGCGGCTACGACATGATACTCATTCCACCGCCGGGCGACAGCGGCAATGGCGGCCGACAGCCCGCCCGCCGGCGGCGGAATCGACGACGTCTTCCCCGCGGGGTGGAAGAACAACCTTTGAGCTCGCCCCATCCTCTCCCCCACCAACGGAGGAGGAGGCGGGGCAACCAAGGCCAAGCGGGAGGCAGCGCCTCGTCGACTGTCGAGCGAGTCGACGGCCCCAGTGCTCCAACGGGGGGCGCGTCGGGCATCGACTTCACGTTTGAGACGGAGGCGAGCGCCGTCTCCCCGCGACACGCCAACTCCAAGCAAATGGATGACGCCGGCACGCTCGTGGAAAGCTTGCTGGGCGTCACCCTCGTACCCAGGACGACGGCGCAGTCAGCCCCCGACATGACTTCATCACCGCCCGTCGACCAAGAGGTACCAACCGATTCCCATCTCGCGCCTTTCAGATTCAGCCTCGACCCGCCAAGAGGCCTCGCTTTGGAGGACGCTCTCATAGAGGCGAGTTCAAACCCTTTGGAGTTTCGTATGCGGTCACCTTGGGACCGGCTGACGGACGTCTCGACCTACGGGCCCTCTGGGTCCGAGGAAGACGACGAGCCCAGTTTCTGTTGGGATTTCTCTGGACTTGGCAACCCCAGTGCCATGCGGAACTTTATGACCGCATACGACTACTGCCTGTCCGACTGTTCCGACGGTAGCCGTAGCCTCGACGACGAGGACTGTGGCCCAAGCCGCAAATGTTTCCACGTCGATCTAGGGGGTCCCTCCGAAGGCAACCATCTCGGCATGCCGGAGGACGGTGATCTCCCCAGGCCGGTGCCTCACGTTGACATCCCGCGGGAGCTAGCTGTGGTCCCCGTTCAGGTGGGGGGCCACGACCCATAGCTCGAGCAAGTCCGCGGGGTGCCGGCCAGGCACGACGAGGGAGCAGGAGCGCTTGAGCCGATCCGCCGGGACGTCGGGTAGGCATGGGTGGCCCAACCTCCAGCCGGAGAAATACGTCATCTACCCCAGGGCTTCCAGCACCGCATCGCCGACGATGTCAGGGTCAGGCTGCCGCCCGCATCAAGTTGGGTTGGCCAGAACCTGGCTGCAGCAGCAATACTCCTCCGCGCGATGCCGGAGCCATCAACCACCGAGGGGCGGCGAATCCAGGGAGAGCTCAAGAATCTCCTGGAAGGCGCCGCGGTCCGACGGACCGAGAGCTCCGCCTCCCGAAGGTAGGGGTACCCCTCGGAACATCATGCCGCGACTTCCCGATTCACGCGGGAAGCCTCGGTCTACACCGGGCGCACGCGCCACACAGCGCCTGCGGCCCCGGGTCGCCTTGGCAACGAGCACCCTCACCGCGACCGTCGGGCCCGCCTCAACGAAAGGGTGCGCCGAGGCTACCACCCCAGGCGTGGGGGACGCTACAACAGCGGGGAGGATCGGAGTCCTTCGCCCGAACCACCCGGTCCGCAGGCCTTTAGCCGGGCCATACGACGGGCGCCGTTCCCGACCCGGTTCCGACCCCCGACTACTATCACAAAGTACTCGGGGGAGACGAGGCCGGAACTATGGCTCGCAGACTACCGTCTGGCATGGCAACTGGGTGGAACGGACGATAACAACCTCATCATCCGCAACCTCCCCCTGTTCCTCTCCGACACCGCTCGCGCCTGGTTGGAGCACCTGCCTCCGGGGCAGATCTCCAACTGGGACGACCTAGTCCAAGCTTTCGCTGGCAATTTCCAGGGCACGTACGTGCGCCCCGGGAATTCCTGGGACCTCCGAAGCTGCCGACAGCAGCCGGGAGAGCCTCTCCGGGACTACATCCGGCGATTCTCGAAGCAGCGCACTGAGCTGCCCAACATCACTGACTCGGATGTCATTGGCGCGTTACTCGCTGGCACCACCTGTCGTGACCTGGTGAGCAAGCTGGGTCGCAAGACCCCCACCAGGGCGAGCGAGCTGATGGACATCGCCACCAAGTTCGCCTCCGGCTAGGAGGCGGTCGAGGCTATCTTCCGGAAGGACAAGCAGCCCTAGGGCCGCCCGTCGGAAGATGCCCTCGAGGCGTCAACTCAGCGCGGCGCCAAGAAGAAAGGCAAGAAGAAGTCGCAAGCAAAACGCGACACCGCCGACGCGGACCTTGTCGCCGCCGCCGAGTACAAGAACCCTCGGAAACCCCCAGGAGGTGCCAACCTCTTCGACAAGATGCTCAAGGAGCCATGCCCCTATCACCAAGGGCCCGTCAAGCACACCCTTGAGGAGTGCATCATGCTTCGGCGCCACTTCCACAGGGCCGGGCCACCCGCGGAGGGTGGCAGGGCCCACGACGACGATAAGAAGGAAGATCACCAAGCAGGAGAGTTCCTCGAGGACTGCGACTGCTTCACGATCTATGGTGGGCAAGCGGCGAATGCCTCGGCTCGGCACCGCAAGCAAGAGCGCCGGGAGGTCTGCTCGGTGAAGGTGGCGGCGCCAGTCTACCTAGACTGGTCCGACAAGCCCATCACCTTCGACCAAGCCGACCACCCCGACCATGTGCCGAGCCCGGGGAAATACCCGCTCGTCGTCGACCCCGTCATCGGCGATGTCAGACTCATCAAGGTCCTCATGGACGGAGGCAGCAGCCTCAACATCATCTACGCCGAGACCCTCGGGCTCCTGCGTGTCGATCTGTCCTCCGTCCGGGCAGGCGCTGCGCCCTTCCATGGGATCATTCCCGGGAAGCGCGTTCAGCCCCTCGGACAACTCGACCTTCCCGTCTGCTTCGGAACACCCTCCAACTTCTAAAGGGAGACCCTGACGTTCGAGGTGGTCGGGTTCTGAGGAACCTACCACGCGGTACTGGGAAGACCATGCTACGCAAAGTTCATGGCCGTCCCCAACTACACCTACCTGAAGCTCAAGATGTCGGGCCCCAATGGGGTCATCACCGTCGGCCCCACGTACAATCATGCATTCGAATGCGACGTGGAGTACGCTGATGCCCTCGCCGAGTCCGAAGCCCTCATTGCCGACCTGGAGAGCCTCTCTAAGGAGGTGCCAGTCGTGAAGTGTCATGCCGGCAACTTTGAGCCAGCGGAGACGGTCAAGGCCGTCCCCCTCGACCCCAGCAGCGATGCCTCCAAGCAGGTCCGGATCGGCTCCGGTCTCGATCCCAAATAGGAAGCAGTGCTCGTCGACTTTCTCCGTGCGAACGCCGACGTCTTCGCGTGGAGTCCCTCGGACATGCCCGACATACCGAGGGATGTCGCTGAGCACTCGCTGGACATCCGAGCTGGAGCCCGACCCGTCAAGCAGCCTCTGCGCCGATTCGATGAGGAGAAGCGCAGAGCCATAGGCGAGGAAATCCACAAGCTAATGGCGGCAGGGTTCATCAAAGAGGTATTCCATCCCGAATGGCTTGCCAACCCTGTGCCTGTGAGAAAGAAAGGTGGGAAATGGCGGATGTGTGTAGACTACACTGGTCTGAACAAAGCATGTCCGAAGGTTCCCTACCCTCTGCCTCGCATCGATCAAATCGTGGATTCCACTGCTGGGTGCGAAACTCTGTCTTTCCTCGATGCCTACTCAGGGTATCACCAAATCAGGATGAAAGAGTCCGACCAGCTCGCGACTTCTTTCATCACACCCTTCGGCATGTACTGCTATGTCACCATGTCGTTCGGCTTGAGGAACGAGGGCGTGACGTACCAGCAGTGCATGAACCATGTGTTCGGCGAACACATTGGCCACACGGTTGAGGCCTACATCGATGACATCGTAGTCAAGACAAGGAAAGCCTCCGACCTCCTTTCCGACCTTGAAGTGACATTCCAATGTCTCAAGGCGAAAGGCGTCAAGCTCAATCCCGAAAAGTGTGTCTTCGGGGTGCCCCGAGGCATGCTCTTGGGGTTCATCGTCTCCGAGCGGGGCATCAAAGCCAACCCGGAGAAGATCGCAGCCATCACCGGCATGGGGCCCATCAAGGACTTGAAAGGCGTACAGAGGGTCATGGGATGTCTCGCGGCTCTGAGCCGCTTCATCTCACGCCTCGGCGAAAGAGGTCTACCTCTGTACCGCCTCTTAAGGAAGGCCGAGTGCTTCACTTGGACCCCTGAGGCCGAGGAAGCCCTCGGGAACCTGAAGGCGCTCCTCACGAAGGCGCCTATCTTGGTGCCCCCAGCCGCCGGAGAAGCCCTCTTAGTCTACGTCGCCGCAACCACTCAGGTGGTTAGCGCCGCGATTGTGGTCGAGAGGCAAGAAGAAGGGCATGCATTGCCCGTTCAGAGGCCAGTCTACTTCGTCAGCGAGGTACTGTCCGGAACCAAGATCCGCTACCCACAAGTTCAGAAGCTGTTGTATGCGGTGATCCTGACACGGTGGAAGTTGCGGCACTACTTCGAGTCTCATCCGGTAACTGTGGTCTCATCCTTCCCCCTGGGAGAGATCATCCAGTGCCGGGAGGCCTCGGGGAGGATTGCAAAGTGGGCGATGGAAATCATGGGTGAGACAATCTCGTTCGTCCCTCGGAAGGCCATCAAGTCCTAGGTCTTGGCGGACTTCGTAGCTGAATGGGTCGACACCCAGCTCCCAACAGCTCCGATCCAGCCGGAGCTCTAGACCATGTTCTTCGACGGGTCGCTAATGAAGACGGGAGCCGGCGTAGGCCTACTCTTCATCTCGCCCCTTGGGAAGCACATACGCTATGTGCTACGCCTCCATTTCCCGACGTCCAACAATGTGGCCGAATATGAGGCTCTGGTCAACGGGTTGCGGATCGCCATCGAGCTAGGGGTCCGACGCCTCGACGCTCGTGGTGACTCGCAGCTCATCATCGACCAAGTCATGAATAACTCCCACTGCCGCGACCCAAAGATGGAGGCCTATTGCGATGAGGTTCGGCACCTGGAAGACAAGTTCTACGGGCTCGAGCTCAACCACATCGCCTGACGCTACAACGAGACTGCGGACGAGCTGGCTAAAATAGCCTCGGGGCGGACAACGGTTCCCCCGGACGTCTTCTCCCGAGACCTGCATCAACCCTCCATCAAGACTAACGATGCGCCTGAGCCCGAGGCACCCTCGGTCCAGCCCGAGATATCCTCGGCTCGGTCCGAGGCACCCTCGACTCGGCCCGAGGTGCCCTCGGTTCAGCCCGAGGTACCCTCGGCCCCCGAGGGCGAGACGCTTCACGTTGAGGGGAAGCAGAGCGGGGTCGCGCATGATCAAAACTGGCAGGCCCCGTACCTGCAGTATCTCCACCAAGGAGAACTACCCCCCGACCGAGCCGAAGCTCGACGGTTGGCGCGGCGCGCCAAGTCGTTCGTCTTGCTGGGAGACAGGAAGGAGCTCTACCACCGCAGCCCCTCAGGCATCCTCCAGCGATGCATCTCCATCACCGAAGGTCAGGAACTCCTTCGAGAGATACACTCGGGGGCTTGCGGCCATCATGCAGCACCATGAGCCCTTGTTGGAAATGCTTTCCGACAAGGTTTCTACTGGCCGACAGCGGTGGCCGACGCCACTAGAATTGTTCGCACCTGCGAGGGGTGTCAGTTCTACGCAAGGCAGACCCACCTGCCTGCTCAGGCTCTTCAGACGATACCCATCACTTGGCCTTTTGCTGTGTGGGGTCTGGACCTCGTCGGCCCCTTGCAGAAGGCACCCGGGGGCTACACGCACCTGTTGGTCGCCATCGACAAATTTTCCAAGTGGATCGAGGTCCGACCCCTAAACAGCATCAGGTCCGAGCAGGCGATAGCGTTCTTCACCAACATCATCCATCGTTTCGGGGTCCCGAACTCCATCATCACCGACAACGGCACCCAGTTCACCGGCAGAAAGTTCCTGGACTTCTGCGAGGATCACCACATCCGGGTGGACTGGGCCGCCGTGGCTCATCCCATGACGAATGGGCAAGTAGAGCGTGCCAACGGCATGATTCTACAAGGACTCAAGCCTCGGATCTACAACAACCTCAACAAGTTCGGCAAGCGATGGATAAAGGAACTCCCCTCGGTGGTCTGGAGCCTGAGGACAACACCGAGCCGAGCCACGGGCTTCATGCCGTTCTTTCTAGTCTATGGGGCTGAGGCCATCTTGCCCATAGACTTAGAATACGGTTCCCCGAGGACAAGGGCCTATGCCGACCAAAGCAACCAAGCTAGTCGAGAGGACTTGCTGGACCAGCTGGAAGAGGCTCGGGACAGGGCCTTACTACACTCGGCACGATACCAGCAGTCCATGCGACGCTACCACGCCCGAGGGGTCCGGTCCCGAGACCTCCAGGTGGGCGATCTGGTGCTTCGGCTGCGACAAGACGCCCGAGGGCGGCACAAGCTCACGCCCCCCTAGGAGGGGCCGTTCGTCATCGCTAAGGTTCTGAAGCCCGGAACGTACAAGCTGGCCAACAGTCAAGGCGAGGTCTACGGCAACGCTTGGAACATCCAACAGCTACGTCGCTTCTACCCTTAAGATGTTATCACGTTGTTCATATACCTCGCTCCTACGCAAAGTTTAGTCATCAAGGAAGGGTCAACCTTGCCTCGGCAAAGTCCGACCCTCCCTCGGGGGCTAAAAGGGGGGAACCCCCTCTGCGTCGAATTTTTTCCTTGAAAAAAGATCCTTTCTGCCAGAATGTCTTTCGTGCTTTTTGACTACTTCGAAAGCGGATCCTGAAAACGATGGAGTACACGTAAGCAGCCAAGGCTGACCGAGCCGAGGGACTCCTACGCCTCCGAGATATGGATACCTCACTCATCACCTTCTGCGATAAGTAACTCACGTTCGGATAAGTGATTTCGCGGACCGAACAAGTCTTCACGTTCGGAAGCTCTTCTGCCGAAACGATTCTTTGAGCCTTCTCGACTGCGTCGGTGACAGAACCCCACGGACGGGTAAGAGTGCGCGTAAGCAGCAAGGCCGACCGAGCCGAGGGAATCCTACGCCTCCGGGATACGGATACCTCACTCGCCACCTTCTGTGAGAAGCAACTCTCGCTCGCACAAGCAATTCTGTTACCGACAGAAAAGTCCAGATACTCAAAATAAGAGGAAAGGAGACGCAGCTTTACAACACAGCGAGGGTGTGTTTTGGCCTCGGCGGCTGCAGAAAACACGCGCTACAAGATGGTCCGACCCTGCAGGCACGGATCTTGACGCTTGAAGGGAGCAACAGCACCCTCGGCATCGACAACACCCTCGGCAGGTCAATTCCGGCGTCGGTCCTGCTAACGGACGACCCGGCTAGGCTCCGGCCGACCAGGTCTTCTTCTCGGGCCAACTCTGCCTCTGTTTGCGCTGACACCGCTACCCCTAGCCTCGACTCATCGAAGAGCGGTCGAGGGGTTCCTCTAACTAAGCAAGGGAAGCCTCGGACGATAAGGCTGACCAAGCCGAGGGACTCCTATGCCTCCGGGATACGGATACCTCACTCGTCGCCTTTACATGGGGCGACTCACGCTTGGTGAAGCGGTTCAAGCAATCAACAGGCGAGTCTTAGCGCTCGAAAACGAGGAAAAAACACGACTTCGTGCCGAAATTACATACATGTTCAGGCCTCGACAGCCACAATGAACAAAAACACTGGCATGTCAAAGTGCCATTACAAACGGAACTCCGGTTCCGCCCCCCCCCCCCCCCCCCGCGGGTATGAACAACCCCCATACCAGGGGGCCTGCGGGACGACGAACTCCAAGCGGCTTACCGCCGCCCGCTCCTACAAGCTATAGCAACGGCTTCCGGGCAAGTGCTGCGGCGGAAGAGTTCTCGCCCACCGAGGACGAGAACCAGCCATTCAGGCCAGGGGGAGGCGACGCCCACCTGTCCACCAACACTGCCCCAGCGGGCGCCGGCCGCCCCAAAGCGCACCAGCGGGTCCTCGCTCCCGCCCTCGCCGAGGTCGCCCCAGAACATGGGCACCGCCCTCGCGGTGTACGATGTGCTGGGCAATCCTCCGGCACGGCTGTCGGTGCGAGGAAGACCTGGACGTGGCCGGCCCACATGCGGCGCGACCATCGCCCGGACAGAGGGCGAAATGCTGCACCCTGGTTGGACAGCAGCAGTTCGCCTTCCCCGATGTGGCCGAAGGAAGCCTCCGCGGGGCTGGCGAAAGCCTTTCTCCCCCAGACGACGGGGGAAGAAAAGGGTCCTCGACCCCCGCGAAGGCGACCTCCCGCTCGGTGCGCTCCTCCGCCTCAGCCCGGATGACGAAAATCCTTGAGGCTGAGGACAAGGTAGAGGCTGCAGCCTGGTTTGCTTCTCCCCACCAGACTGACCATTGGTGAGGGGATGCAGCCAGGCTGCATGATGAAAATCATTGAAGCCGAACGATGGCTGAAAGGTACCAACTCCCACGGAGTTGCGTTCATACAACGACGAGGCGGAAAGACTGCAAGCATCCCCCACCCGGGGGCTTGGAAGGTGGAAAGGCACGATGCATAAGGGAGCACGAAGATATGGTTGCCTTCCTAGGGGGTCACCCTCCTTTTAAAGGCGACTCTCCCCACTTGCGTCCTCAGCCATCGTGGGCTGGGTCTTCTCCAACACGTTCCAAGGCCCTCCCCTACGGCGCGGGGGCTGGGTCCCACATGTCATGCAAGCCGGCTCAGAGCGGAAGAAGCCAAACCACCGTGCGCGGTGCGTGCAACCGCCCAGCGGTTACAAGCGGCTCTCCACTTTTGCCCAGACCAGCGGGCGAAAGGGCGGGCAGCCATGCAGGCGGCATGCAACAGTGCCAAGTGGGCGCATTTCTCCGACTCCCGACACGCCCGGCAGGGAGGCCCAGGCCCACGCGTCATGCAACCGGCACGCCGAACGCTTCGTGCAAGAAACTGCACCGCCACTCGCGCCACTACCGCGCCTCCTCGACTGCGGAACCGACCGCGACTCAAGGCGACCCAGAGCACGACCCAGCGGTGCCAGCCTGGCGCGACGGTCAATACGGCCAAAACGGGCCGGCAGTAATGGCGGTGGCAGGCGGGCAGGGGCAGCAGTCACGTCGCCAGCCAAGCCTATGTCCCATCCTGGGACGATGAGGGAACCCTCTCTCTCATGGTGTGAAGACAACGCGCCCGTGTTCCATTCCTCGAACGGCTCGCGCACGCGCAACGACTGCCCCGCGAACCACTCGCCCCGTCGCATTAACTCCGCGGCGGGACAGGCGGCGCCTCTGGCAGGGGAAGCGGGCGACGCTTCGCCTTCGCCACTATGACCGCGTCAAAAAAGGTACGCCACGTCGTTCGATTTCGTATCCTTTTCCTTTTTTCCTCTTTCTCTCTCTTGCAACAGGGACCGGGAAAGGGGGATACCCCGAAAGGATCCTTCTCCGTGAAGGAACTAGGCTCCGAGCCTCCCTACTGATCAGAGGTTCGAAGGCTGGCCCCTCGAAAGGGTTCGACAGCCGCCTCAGATCGCGTGGGCTCTACACCCACTACTGGTCAGAGGTTCGAAGGCCAGCCCCTCGAAAGGGTTCAACGACCGCCTCAGGCTACTCGGGCTCCGCGCCCACTACTGATCAGGGGTTCGAAGGCTGGCCCCCGAAGGGTTCACAGCCGCCTCAGACACAGAGCGAGGGATGACCATGGGTACGTTCGATACATAACCAAGGCTCGGGCTGCGCTCTCGAGGTACCCTAGGACATTTTCGAGACCAGCGGGAACGATCTTGTAACGGAATCCCATCGGACCCCGTCGCCAGGGGACCGGGTCCGGCAGATCACCTGCAGGTACTTTTGGGCGCGCCTCTGGGCCCCTAGCCGACCCCTAACGAATGGAGCACGGGCGTCCACTCGGATCACCCGTTCGCAGCTCGCTGGAGACACCATGTTCGACGCCCACCGAGGGCAACATGGCGCTTCCCCCCCTCCTCCTTGCGGAAAGGCGACGCAGGGGCGTATGTAAAAAAGTCGAGTCTGTCCTTGATCGTCCTCTTGCTCTATGCGGAGGCTCAGGGGCTGCTCTCGCAAACTCGGCTCCGGCCAAACCGTTGACAGCGTCAACATACCAGCCCGAGAACTTGGGACTCGACGGTGCACCCGGGTTACGGCCCGTTCGCATGAGGGGACAACCAGACCGGCCAAAGCATCACGAAACGCATTAAGACCTCGAAGGAGTCTAACCACTCCTCCGAGGCCTCGGGGGCTACACTCGGCGGGTGCGCTCGCGTGCCTCCGCCGGAACAAACAGCAACCGAGAAAGGCTGGTCCCCTTGCAAAAAAGTGCGACAAAAGCCTCCAAGCGAGTATTAACACTCCCTTGGAGGCTCGGGGGCTACTGTCGGGGACCATAATTAGGGGTACCCCCGAGGTTCCTAATTCTCAGCTGGTAACCCCCATCAGCATAAAGCTGCAAAGGCCTGATGGGTGCGATTAAGTCAGGGATCAGTCCATTCGAAGGGCGCGATCACGCCTCGCCCGAGGCCCCCCTCCAGCGGCTAATGCATTTCCGGCTCGTCCGAGGCCCTGTCTTCGCCAGGAAGCAACCCTGACCAAGTCGCCGCGCCGACCGACCAAATCGCAGGAGCATTTAATGCAAAGGTAGCCTGACGCCCTTATCCTGACGCGCGCCCTGCAGTCGACAGAGCCGAAGTGACCGCCGTCACTTTGCCGCTCCACTGACCGGCATGATAGAAAGACAGCGCCGCCTGCGCCACTCTGACTGCGGTGCCGCCTGACAGAGTGAGGCTGACAGGCGGTCAGGCCCGGCCGTGGGCACCATAGGAAACTCCGCTCCGCCCGACCCAGGGCTCGGACTCGGGCTAAGTCCCGGAAGACGGCGAACTCCGCTCCGCCCGACCCAGGGCTTGGACTCGGGCTAAGTCCCGGAAGACGGCGAACTCCGCTCCGCCTGACCCAGGGCTCGGACTCGGGCTAAGTCCCAGAAGACGACGAACTACGCTCCACCTGACCCCAGGGCTCGGACTCCGCCCTGGCTCCAGCCGACGGTCTCCGCCTCGCCCGACCCAAGGGTTCAGACTCGACCTCGGCCACGGAAGATAGACTCGACCTCGGCTTCGGAGGAGCTTCCACATCGCCCAACCTAGGGCGCAGACCGGCTACGTCAACAGGAGGCGCCATCATCACCCTACCCCGAGCTGACTCGAGCCACAGGGAACAAGACCGGCGTCCCATCTGGCTCACTCCACCAGATAGGCAATGATGGCGCCCCGCATACGTAGTGACGATGGCGGCTCTCAGCCCCCTTACGGAAGCAAGAGGACGTCAGCAAGGACTCAACAGCTCCGACAGCTGTCCCTCCGCCAGGCTCCAGCGCTCCTCCGACGGCCACGACATCATGCCAGCAGGGTGCCAAAATCTCTCCGGCTGCCACAACGGCATGTACTTAGGGTGCTAGCTCTCCCCCGCTAGACACGTAGCACTCTGCTACACCCCCATTGTATACCTGGGTCCTCTCCTTACGCCTATAAAGGAAGGACCAGGGCCCTCTTAGAGAGGGTTGGCCGCGCGGGGACGAGGACGAGACAGGCGCTCGCGTGAGGCCGCTCGCTCCCTCTCCCGCGTGGACGCTTGTAACCCCCTACTGCAAGCGCACCCGACCTGGGCGCGGGACGAACACGAAGGCCGCGGGATTTCCACCTCTCTCACGCCCATCTCCGACCACCTCACTTCCCCCCTTCGCGCTTGGCCTCGCGTCGACCCATCTGGGCTAGGGCACGCGACGACATTCACTCGTCGGCTTTGGGACCCCCCGGTCTCGGAACGCCGACAAGGACACTCACACAATGTCAGCAACGATCATTGTCCCAGTGCACAAGAATTATTCATGGCCGGTCAGTAGTGACTTACGTGGCAGGTTAGGCTTCAGGTAGACGATGAGCTGGACGGCGTGATAGCGCCACTGTCGGAGACGGTGCCCAGAACAACCCGAGAGTCATCGACGTTGGCGACGACCATGAGGCCCCCCTGTTTGATAATGGATTGTGCGGTGTGGTTGCTCTAGACCACGTCCAAGCGGCGGCGGTGCCAGAGCTTGTCATACACAGTGATGCATACGACCACGTAGGACTGCTTCCAGAGGTCGAACTAGCAATCGCCAAGCTTCTTCTCGTCATCGATGAGCGACGCCAACGCGAGCGCCTCCTGCTAGTGGTGTTTGTTTATGGTTTCCAATTAAGAAACATGAATTCATGCTTGGCGTTGGTTTATGAAAATGACTCACAAGTCAGATCCATGAAAAATATATCACGGAGAATAAATGCCACACATGCAAAAAAAGGAATTTAAGGTGAAAACATTATTCAAACAAAAGAAATTACATGCAAGACTCTTTTTAAATACTACTCCCTGCATCTAAAAATATAATTCAAAAATCTCGGTGATACTTATCTACTACTACGCATTGTGCAAAGGTAGCAGGTAGTCTTGGGGAGAGATGTAGTAGATAGTTTTCCTGTCATAGACGTAGACATAAACACACATGTGGTGTAGCGGTAGCTACTACTCGCATTTGTCTAAGGGGTCACGAGTTTGAATCCCCTTGAGGCCATTTGTATTTTTTAATTTTAGTTAGGCGTGGGCTATACGGGGGAATGGGAATGGAAAAGGGCTTTGCGGGGAGGGTGGAATGGAAAAGATATAACAAAGAATGAGAATAACAGAACAGGGAATGGTGGCAGAACACGGAATAACATGCTACACTTACAGTCTTAATAAGTAGTAGAAATTTTAATAATATCATGTCAATTGCATCATTTAAATATTAACCCAACCTCGCTTAGTCAAGCAACCTACCCTCTACCGAATTCTAACCATATCATACACATCTTCAGGCTTCATGGTAATAAAATAAGTCAGCTTGAGCTTCCACCTGAAAGATGAGCCAACGAGAATTACATCTTCTGAGACTATGGACATTGCTTTAGTCTGAGTAGCTGTCGATAATCTTCCATTACTCTCAGGTATAGATGAGCCGTGAACTTGAGCATCCTTCACTCTAGAATGATTGCCTATAGCATCTAGCTCACATTCTAAACTGAGCTCTTCGAACTGGCTTGATGGAGATGCGTATATCAGGTTCGACAAAGCGTCACCATAGCCACCTAGCTCAATCGAAAGGCAAGTAATGTTGCATGCCATCCTCATGGACAGACTCTTATTGAAGCAACCAGTTCTTGAATTTATCTTTTGAGTTGTTGTTCGACATTTTTCCTTGACGTATTTCTGACAGCAACTTAGGCACAACTTAAATGAGCATGTTGGACATCATCTCAAGAATTGGCTCACAGAGAGCTTATAGTTATTACTGCTTTCAAAAAACATTCAACAAAAGTCTAGTTAAATGAGAAATTGCAACAAAAAATAGCAGTTTATAATACATCAAAAGGAAGCATAACCAATACCAAAATGTATATTAGATTAGCTAAGGAAAAAATGAAAATTGAACTCTCTAAAATGATCAATGTAGATGCTTCAGTGCAAAAGAACCATAAGGGCACCATAATCCGTTTATGGTACCTACAATTAGGTAACAAGCAAAGTAATAGGGTCGACTTGTTTATATGACATAAATATATGAACATGTGAAAATTACTGACAAAACTGGAACATGATACTAAGCTAGCGAGAAGATAACCATTAACATGTAGATTCATATTTGCCTGACCAAAGAAATATCAAGATTGATTTATTTCATGCGCACCAGAAATATTAGAGTAAAATGCACTCGGTCCTTAATTTTTCTCCAAGTTCTCATCTAAGTCCAAATTCAATGAGGATCTAGGTCCTTATACATTTAAATTGGTTGCTCTAGAGTGAATCATTTAAAAAAAGGACCTAAAGTTCAAGGACCCAAGTTACACTTTAATATGTACAAAATAACACAAAGTGAACGGAGAAAACTCATTAAACTGTAGTGACCCATGTAGCTATATGAAGTTATGTTTAACGAGGAACATGAGAGTATCTAAGGGTAAGGCAGACCATGCAGATCTAGTGAAGAGAATAGTAGTACACTATATCTCATTTGGAGAAGCACGATGGTGCAATAATTTAAACTGACAACTAAAATAATAAGGAGACAATTTAATACGAGCTGCAATTTGTTTCTCCAATCACATCAGTTCAACAGGCATGCACTGCCACTTTTGGCAATCATCACAGAACACGCATGCTCACATGGGAATATGTACCCACATATAAATTTGTATTAGAAAATGGCTAAGATCTTACATGTTCGCAAAGAATATACCAAAATGTTGACATCAACTTTATTGTCCCCAATTATCATTCCTTTTCCAATAGCAACTACCTTGCCACCCTGAGGTCTAGACTGAGCAGTCGTTGGAAGCAAAATTCCACCAGTTGTCTTCACCTCGGAAGAGTTAATCTTTACAATCACTCTATTAGCCAAGGGCTTAAGTGTTGTATATTGCAATGGATAACAAGACATAGTGTTTATTCCTGCAAAGTATTAATACAGTCTCTGGAAAACAAATGAAGTTATCTGTGCCAAGTGAGGAGGCTACAAAATATAGCCCAATGTCCCAGCCAACAAAATGTTAAGTCTCTATTCCAAATTATAAGGTGTTTTGGTTTTATCTCATTGCACGTGCATTATAAAAAATGATTAAATTCTGGTTTAGACTGATGTGACATAATAGAAAGCTACCTTTCTAGCTTTCAAAGATAAACAGCTTTTACCTTTCCAGAAGAAAAGACACAGTTGCTTATTTCTTCTTAACACGGTTCCTTCTAGGCGATTCAAGTTTACAACTTCACATATAAGAAATAGAGTAAAAATCAATATGCCCACAATTTAGGATTTCATATAAAAAATCTTGAAGGATATAATGCCTACTTATTCAAAAAAATCATTTTGACAAAAACTGCAGTCTACATGGGAGGCCAGTGCCCTAGATATGAAGACAACAACAAGGCAGTTTTACCAAAATTTGAGGTGTGGAACCTTGTGAAGCGTCACATAATGGTGTATGATCTATTGAGGGATAAGCTTAGCTCAGGTCTCCATGTTGTCTCCACTCTCCATTGTTGCAAAACCCCCAGAAAAGTTAGCATCTTGATTGTATAATAATGTTGAATAAGCATTGTTCTATGTTTCAAAATAAGTCTGTCATAGCAGTGTCGTGTAACCATGAATTGATTGCCAAAACAATGTCATTGGCATGCTCTTCTTATGAAGATCTGGTATTTGGATTAGATTGGAGTGAAGAATTTATTTCAACTATTTTTCATGAGTAATGGTCATGCTAATCACGTCGGATGTGAGGTTTATTAGTTTTTATCTCTATGTCTCAAGAGTTTCAACTCATGATGGTGCTATACTTTTAACCCAAAAAATAGTGCCACAGTGGGAGACGACAGCCAACTTGGTTCTCCTTTGGTTAAAGTAAAATAAAATCTACTTTCAGGAGAATCAACCAACATCTTAAGAGCAGCTACTTTTAGTCCAGTCATTTTGTGGGCACACAAAAAAGCAAAAAACACCATTCTCTTCTTATGAAGATCTAGTATTCTGATTAGATTGGAGTGAAGAATTTATTTCAGTTGTTTTTTATGAGTAATGGTCATTGCCAATCATGTCAGATGCGAGACATATTGGTTTTTATCTCTGTCTCAAGAGTCTCAATTGTAACTTTTTTCGAATCACGACGGTTCTATACTTTTAACCCAAAAATTAGTATCGTAGTGAGAGACAGCTGCCAACTTGGTTCTCCTTTGGTTAAAGCAAAATAAAATGTGCTTTCAGAAGCATCAATCAACATCTTAAGAGCAGCTATTTTTAGTCCAGTCATTTTGTGGGCACAAAAAAGCAACTTGAAAACCCATTCAACTAATCACTCAATACCCAGCACTGAGGAAACAAGCCCTATAATCATTATTAATTCCATGTCTCAAAAAAATAGCCACATGTTGCTACTTTTTTCAAGCTAAAATCGCGATAAGAAAACTGAACAAGATCATAAGATGATATGATGTTGAAAACCATACCAGCAAGGTTAACGCTCGATGATGGCCTGCATTTGGCTAACCACCCACAAGAAGTTCTGTTTACTCAACTCTGGTGTTGAGCCAAATCCATCACCTAGCAGCCTAGCGATCTTCACAGTATTAAAGTGTTGTTTCCTAGATTAAATCCAAACTTTTTCATCATCCAATCTCGAGCCACAAAATCTCACACCACAAAATGCTATGATTGCAAATTAAAACTACTAAAACTGACCTTCCCATTTTTTAAGATCCAAAATCCAAGCAGTGTAGGCTTCATTTTGTTTCCAGGGTTACAAGCAACTCATGCTGCTATAACTTTCAAGCAGACAGGGAAGAAAAAACATAGCAATATCAACAATATGGAAGTCCAGATAGTAGGAAAGATAGCCATAGCTAGTGCCCATTTGCACTATGTTCACAATATTTCATAGCTAAAGCAATAAAAGAGGAAGCACCATGGGGCATGAATAAGACTTTAATAAGGCTATAAAAAATTATAGTTCTGGTTTGAAATTGATATAGTGGGTGGACCATCATATCTTGCACAAACTTTTTCAGGCGTGACTTCAGAATAGCCCTCAAAGAAAATTTATATAAATGGACTCGATTAACATCTAGCTATTCCTCTACATTGATATGTTCCTAAATTATTGTCAAATCATTTGGTACAGATCACTTTATAAACAGTCAAAATCATAGAGGGATAAAGTATGAAGTATCAATTAGTTTGTCTACCATTTTCCAGGCATAAGAAAATTCATGATCTAGAGCCTTTTTCTGGTGGTTTTCCATCACATACTGTATCAAAACATACGTGTTATAAAGCACCATATGTGACCTCTCCATTTGCTAAAATCATCAAATATTACAGTACGGCAAAAACTTACCCCACAACATTTACAAAGCAATCATTGTCCGAAGTGATCACCCTCATAACACCTTCCATTTTGATTGGCCTACAGGAATTGTTGAAAGCAAGCGCTGCAAGATTTATTTCCCATTGGTGTGCCCAGCAGTTGGCCAGTTGCCGCTACACGATCATTGCCACCATGGAGGAGTGGAAGTTGTTGTACGGGTCTCGCGACCGCTTTACCACTGCGAACCCTCTGTGCACCTGCTCCTCCGCCGTTGACACCACCATGGTTGAGGTGGTCGACAACGATGGAGGAGACTTAGTTCGGCCGACAGGTCGCGGACAACGATGGAGAAGGACTTGGTTCGGCCGACAGGTCGCGGCGTAAGGAGGCAACGAACAGGTCCCTGTCAACGGCGCCATACACGGCCAGCAGTGCACGACTGGAGGAGCCTTGGCTGTCGCCTGCATGAGATGAGTAGGAGGAGGAGGATGCGACGTCGGTGCTGTTGCAGGTGGAGCAGAGCAGCGAGCTCGGGCGGAACATCCGGGCCAGCCGGTGTCCTGGAGCCGGCTGCTGCTTCTCCCGCCAACGACAGGCGAAGATGATGTTCACAAAGGGCCTCAATGAGTCAGCGTCAACTGGATCTAGCAGGACACGGACTCCCCAGCCCCCGCACCCACACCGCCATGGTCACCGTTGTCGGAGCGCCCACCCCTGGGGCAGGTGGCGGCGGCGTCGAGGAGCCCAGTGCTGCACGCCAGGCCGGGCAGGGCTGGCATAGGCGTCGCCGGTGAATGGGATGCACCACTTGGGCCTGCTCGCCTGCCTCTGTGCTCCTCTCGGCCGCAGACTCCAATGAGTGAGAGGATGAGAGCGTCGCGTCGTGGGGATGCCCGAGGACAGAAGGGGGAAGGGAGCTGTAGCGACGGGGGCGGCGGAGGCAAAGAGAGCCACCGTGGAAGCGACGACGGGGTGGGGATTCTTGGTCGCGAGAACGCGTTGTGAGATCGTGGGGGCTAGGGGCGAGTAGAGATGTTAATGGGTAAATAACCACCGCTACCCCATACACATACCCACGATAAAAAAATAATCCCACTGAATCACTCATATACACTGATGGGTATGGATTTATCCTCATACTCATACCCATGTGGGTATGGGTCACCTATTGGGTCACCCGTACCCACAAAAATTAAACACCTATCAAAATATTATATTATACAAATATCAAAAAATATTCATCTAAATAACATTACAAAATTTCTAGCATCATTTAACCATCCATTCAACACACATTGAGTGAATTACATGTTCTATTACATGGTCATTAAATTGTCGTTAAACCTTCTATGATATAGTGGCCTAAAAGGTTATTAAATAGTAAAAAAGATGGATGACTAAAGTCTAAGTTCATGCTTGTGCTAAGTTTATATTGGGTATTTTATACCCACGGGTTAACGGGTATGGGTGAAGGGTGGAACGTTCTAATACCCGTTTACCTATTGGGTGAAGATTTTTGTCCAATAACAGACCCACGGGTAGAATATTTAGCCCACATACATACCCTAATAGAGTAAATATCTATCGGGTATCGGGTCGTGGGTACCCATTGCCATCTCTAGGGGCGAGAGAGGACCGGGGAGGAGCGGTTGCTGTGAGAAGTCAGAGGAAAAGAGTAGAGGACGCTGACATGGGGGCCCACATGTCAGCCGAGAGTGGTCAAAACGGTAGGCTACCTTCTGCCTTAATAAGTAGTAGAGATTAGAGCCGCTCGAATCCAAAAGGGTAAGGATTTCGATGCCCCTAATAACCGGATTGCATTTGGGGCTTCAGACCCGTGCATGGCAGCATGAGAAAGAGACAGGGCTTGAAGTTCGGTAGTGACCGGAGAATCCACAGGCTCCTCCTCATCCGACAACTGAAAGAACTATAGCATAATCCTCGGGTGAAGTGTAGCGATGTTCTTCGACTGCGATTCGATCTGCTTCGACTACGCGACAAGCGCCGTGGTGACACTAAGATCCGAAGCACCGGCTATCTTCCCGGAGCGGGTGAAGTGAGCGGCGGTGTCGAAGACAGCTTGCCTCTTGAGCGAGCCCGTGCTGCAGAGTTGCTGACACACACCTGCATAGTCGCTCCTATGCTCTCCTCCTCAACACAGTAGGGCCCAAGGAAAACTGCATTTTGCATGTACCCCTTGACATATTAGTATCTGTGACCGGCGGCGTGTCCTCAACCTCAAGTACACAAAGCATAAAGTACCCCGGGCTAGCTACTAAAATCATGGCAACAACATCAATCTCACGCTAGTATAGCACGTACAAATGTAGTTTCGGGTCCCTAACCTACTTCCTCTGTCTCTCTATAGCTTAAGAAAGACAAACTCCTCGACAGACGGCGTGTCACCGATCAATTTGAGAGCTTCCTTCCCAGGCTCCTCGTCAACTCCAATGGCCATTATCGCCTGCTTCCCGGGAGCAGTCCTACTGACGCTCATAAAGCTCACGTTCACGTTCATCTTTCCCAGAATCGACCCCACTCTCCCAATGATGCCTGGGTGGTCGAGCTGGCCGCACAGTATCAGGTTGCCCTCAAGGCTAACGTCGACGCTCAAGGACCCGACGAGCGTGAGGTGCGACGCGCCGCCGTCCCTGACCTTGCCCTCCACGCAGATGTCGCCCGCGTCGGACAGGGCTCCGGCGAACTTGGACTCCACGTTGGCGAGATGGACCTGGATGGAGTCGAGCGGGACCTCGGGCGGGCCGTCGAGGAAGACCCTCTCCTCCACGATCCTGAGGCCTCGCTGCTTAGCGACGTAGTCCGCGTTGACGATGTTGACGAAGGCGCTCGAGATCGGCTCCACGATGCCCTTGGTGACCATGGCGCGGAGGAGTCTCGTGTCCAGGTCGTCAGGGTCTCTGGCGGACGAGTAGACCACCCTGACGCCTTTGATCCCGCTGCCAACGGCCACCAGCTGCACCACAAGCCGGCCCAGCTTCTCCGCAAGGACAACGTATGGAGATAACTCGGATAGAACCTGTGGGACGCCGATAGATTGCATAAGTAAAAACTCGTCCGGTATTATATTAAGAAGAGACTGTAATATAGTTTCGGCCGATAAAATCCCTTAACCCTGGTCTCCATCGCTGAGTGCAGACTGGGAGGAGATTTTTTGAAGACTGAAATTCGCCTTTAAGGAGGATTGAACCTTTAAAATGCTACTCGGAAATTTTAACCATTACACTAGAGACCCTTTTGCAGATTGCACAAGTATGTATGCTGACTCTGTTGAGCTTTTTCTTTGGTGATGGAAGTACCTCGGCAGGGACCATCGGGGCGTTCACAGCCGAGGCAGCCAGGTCTCCTCGCAGTGCACCAATAACAGCCTCTGCAATTTCGAGGGCTACACCTTCCTGCAGAGGTTCAGTACGAGGTAAAGAGGGTTTTAAGCTATGACGCGGTACAAACATAAAGTTTGATAGGAAAAGAGCAGCAAATAAACCTGCGCTTCTATTGTGCTAGCCCCAAGGTGTGGTGTGACAGTGACATTCTCATGCTGCACTAGCTTGCTGTCTCTTGGCGGTGGCTCCTCAGTAAATACATCGAGCGCAGCCTGATGACTCACACCACAATGTGAATTGGATAACAGATAACAGCTACGCACTGCCCAGCGTTCCGGATGAGTCTGGACATCACAAGACCAAAGGAATCACCTGGGAAACTGTTCCGTTGTCAAGTGCCCTCAGCAGCGCTTCCTCGTCGACGACTCCGCCCCGCGAAACGTTGATGATCCTGACGCCCTTCCTCATCCTCGCGAAAGTCTCGTCGTTGAAAAGCTTCGCCGTGGACGGGGTCAGAGGCATGTGCAGCGATATGAAGTCCGCCGTGGAGATGGCCTCGTCAAACGACACCAGGTCGACGCCGACCGCCCGGGCTCGATCGGCGGCAGCGTATGGGTCGTGGGCGACGACGTCCATCCCGAGTCCTCTCGCGCGTCGAGCCACCTCTGGACCGACCTTGCCGAAACCCATGACAGCTAGCGTCTTGCCCACCAAGGTAACGCCAACATACTTGCTCCGCTGCCATTTGCCTGGATTACGCAACAAACACTAAGTTAAATGGCTTATGAGTTATTAGCATATATAAGTGAACTTGTGATGCTGTTAAATTAAAAGAAAATTGATTCTGAACACAATGGTGTTCGTCTTCTGCTCAGCTCAAAATGGCGTCTTTGTATGAACCCTACTGGAGGAGCGTGATATGCCTGCAATCTGCTGGTCAGTAATTGTAATTTCATATCTCGAAATGGTTCTACTTAGAAATCGGCAACAAGAATAATTTTGTTGTTTATGTACATTTTGTACGATGGCATTGGTAAAATCACATTTATTAATCGGGATGCATCGCCGCTTTAATTTAGTATGCATTAACCAAGCACAAATCTGCCAGTCCATGTATGGTGGCGATGGCGATGCTGCAGCACGTGTCATCATCCCCTTCATCACGCCATGGACACCTATGCAATTCTTGCTAGCAATCAACAGCGGCAGGACCTTATCTATTCGCAGCATAACGTGTGGCCGGCAGCGCAGAGCATCGCTTGCTACGGTGTGCTACATCCACATTTGCCGGGAGCAAATCAGAAAACGAGGGGGCGTAGGCGTAGCCGTAGCGTACCGGCCTTGAGCGACGCGTCGGCCGGCGCGATATTGCGCGCCACGGCGGCGAGGAGCGCTACGGCGTGCTCGGCGGCGGCGACGGTGTTGGCGGTGGGCGCGTTGACGACGAGGCAGCCGGCCTCGGTGGCCGCCTGGAGGTCCACATTGTCGATGCCGACCCCGGCGCGCCCGACGACACGGAGCCTGCCGCGCGCGGCCTCGAACACCTCCCGCGTCACCTGCGTCCCGCTGCGCACCACCAGCGCGTCCACGAGCGACACCTTGGCGCGGAGCTCCTCCGCCGTCAGCTCGTAGGAGCAGTCCACGTTGGCGAAGGCGCGCAGCAGGTCCAGCCCCGCGGAGCCCAGCGTCTCCGTCACCAGCACCGTCGGCCGCCCGCCCGCCGCGGCGGACGACAGGCTTGCGGGGAGGAGGCGGCCCCGCCGGAGCGACAGGGCGCGGTGGGTCGCCGGGGACGGCCCGGCGGGGAGGAGGAGGTGGCGGCGGAGCCGCAGCGGCGGAGCCAAGGCCATGGATTGGCGGTGTCGAATGTGTGATTGTGGAGTGGTATCGCTGCGAGTGTCGTGAATCGTGATAGTTATCGGCGTCGGGGGCGTGTGTTGTCGATGAGCGCCGCGACGTTCTCGCGGTTTATCCGTTGACTGTCTGTGATATCTTTTCTTTTTTATCTTTTTTTTTTTGAAAGGCAGGTGTCTGTGATACACTGATATCTCTGGCAAGCTCAGTCAACTGTAGATATTTATCATGCATTCATATACATGATCATACAAAAACGTCTAACACATGAGACTGCCGTATAAAATTCAAAAATAACATAGACTATAGCTCTGGCATGTGTTAGGATAGCTCCAGTGCTACGCTTTAACCATACCTATGGCTGGTCACTTTAACACCGCACATCGAATCGTACGCTGAACCAAACCGAAACTACGGTTTTTCGATTTTCGGTATTTGGTTCTGGTTGCCAGTTCTGTGAACACCGCTAGGACGTGTTTGAATCATAAAAGAGCCGGCGGACGGTCCGGCTATGAGGCGGGACGGTCCGCGGTCCGGACAGTCCGCGCCTGTGGACCGGACGGTCCGCGCGTGCGCAGAACAGATTAGGGTTCCGAGTTTTGTGCTACGGTTGTTAGCTAGATTCGTGGGATTAACTCGGAATCAGTT
Source organism: Zea luxurians (assembly GCA_029449295.1). Lineage (NCBI taxonomy): Eukaryota > Viridiplantae > Streptophyta > Magnoliopsida > Poales > Poaceae > Zea > Zea luxurians. Next base: position 87,898,275 of record JAOPSE010000008.1, on the reverse strand, counting down.
GTGTAAAGGGTCCAGCCCCCCTCCTCTATAAATAGAGAGGTCTACGGCCGATTCGGAAACATCAATCGAATCAATACAACTTCTATCTCGCATTTTATCCTAGGAGTAGTTTTAGTCTAGTTTAGGTTTAGCTATCCAATCCCCAAATTCTTCGTCTCTCTTCGGCTCTACGTCGATTAGAGGAGTCTAGGTCGGCCAGCCCGAGCCTAGACACCACCTAGGATCTCTACTCCCCGACGGGGTCCCTCCCGGGCTCGAGATCCAGGCGCCGTTGGCGATCTTCCGCCGTCCCTGCGTACGCGCGGACCATCCGGCCCCAGGGCGCGGACCGTCCGGCCGTCAGGCAGGAGCCCTAGCCGCGCACCAGGTCGCAGACCGTCCGGCCCCAGGCCGCGGACAGTCCGTCCTTGCGCAGAGAGCATCACCGCGCCTCGCACCAGGCCGCGGACCGTCCGGCCCCTGCGTGCGGACCGTCCGCCCCTGTGCAGAGGCACCGCCACGGTTCTTGTTGAGTGTTTGGCGCTCCGAAAAGGCGTCAACATACTTTTTGGCGACTCCGCTGGGGAAAACAAATATAGACACATCAAATCGGCCCTCAATGGCCGGTTCAAGGGATAGCTCTGATATTTCCCCAAGCAACATCATTGAGCCGACTTGGGAAACCTTGCCGGCTGACGAGCAGCTCCAGTTCGAGGAGCACAAGGAGCGGATGATCCAAGAGGCGAAAGCAAAGTTCTTGGCCAACTTCAAAGTGGACAGGAACAACAAGGTCGTCCGACATCGGGCGACGGATCCGGCTTCGCTCCAACCCACGCCAGATATCCCCAATGTAAGTAATACCAACGATCTGCAATCTCTTAGAAATTATGTAGAAGATCAGCGTGAACAAATGCAAAACATCATAAGGGGTATGCAAAGCGATCTTAATAGACTAGTACGTACATTTGATAAATCTAGTATCGCCAATTTTCCTTCGCACGAGGTTGAGTTAGGAGGTAACACGCGTAACACATCGGCTACAGGTTGTCACGACCAGTCACAACCCCTTTATGGGATGCCGATGGACACATACCCTGAGCAACTGAAAATCGGCAGCAAATCAGCCGATCTGCACATGCCCGGACCATCCGCACGTGAGCGCGGACCGTCCGGGCCAATAACAGTCGGGCCTATTTTTAATGAGTTACCTAGATATGCGCCCGATCCACCACACACAACACAGAACCCAAACTACCCAGTCGGACGGTCCGCATACAACGACGGACGGTCCGCATATAACCACGGACGGTCCAGGTACGTATCCGGACAGTCCGCGCATGAGCCTTTTGAGGAGGATTATTACCTGAATCCTCGCCCGTCTCAGCAACACTTCCCATCACATTATGCAATGCACCAACCCATTAATTCAGGATCCAGAGCCCAGGAAAGCTTTCCGGCCCCACCTAAAAGGCCGGAAAGAAACGATCAAACCTATGAGCCATATAGGGCAAATGGAAATGCACCACGTAGCTCAAACCAATGGGGGGAACGACAACATACTAATATGCAACCAACCCCACCTATGTTTGACCAGAGAGCCGGTGGTCTTGCACCGGCTGCCATTGATATAGTGAGGGAAGAAATAGCCGGAGCGTTCCGAGATAAGCTCAGAGTAAGCATGGTCCCTGGGGGGCAATCATATCGGAAACCTTATGACAGCCGATTTGATCACCACCCGTACCCACAGGGAACTAGAATACCCGAATTCGCAAAATTTTCTGGTGATCAAGGGAAAAACACGCGCGAACATATAGGCCAGTTCTTAGCATAATTGGGAGAATTGGCAGATACGGAGGCATTTCGCGTGTGTTTATTTTCATTATCGTTAACAGGAACCGCGTTTGCATGGTATGCCACTTTACCTCCTAATTCTATTTCATCATGGGGGGATCTAGAACAAAAATTTCATGATCATTTTTTCTCCGGTGATTATGAATTGTATTTGGTAGATTTAGTGTCATTGCGACAGACAAAAGACGAATCGGTTAATGATTACATCCGGAGATTCCGCGATACAAGAAACCGATGCTTTCAAATTCATCTAGCAGAAAAACAGCTAGTAGGATTAGCCTTTAATGGTCTACGATATTATTTAAAAGAGAGATTAGAAGGCATCCAATTTTTTACACTAGCACAGCTACAACAGAGGGCTTTGGCTTGCGAAAGCCGGAGCAAAGAAACTGCTAAAACAATGCGTCACAACATACATATAGTAGAATGCGACCAAAGTAGCTCAGATGACGAATCAGCAGAAGTATATGCTGCTGAAATGGTTTGGCCAAAACAGGCCAAATCTTCGGCTTGTTCCTCCTTGCAGTCGGTTCAAAAGAAACGGCAAGAGGAGGTTAAGTTTACGTTTAATGTTGGTAAGTGCGATAAAATATTTGACGAATTACTCAAAAATGGCAATATTAAAATAAATCACACTGTTCCATCCGCTGACGAGCTAAAACGTCGTGCATACTGCAAGTGGCATAACTCATTTTCTCATGCCACTAATGATTGTAATGTATTCCGACGACAGATTCAATCGGCCATTAATGAGGGACGATTGAAATTTCAGGAAATGCAGGTGGATACAGAGCCCTTTCCAATGAACGTGATCGACTTTGAGGGCAAGAAAGTCCTGGTTCGGCCAAACACGGCCGATAAAGGCAAAGGCAAAGAGGCAATCATCGGCAATTCTAAAAAGGCCGATGAGGATCATAAAGTTTCTTGCAGGAAAGTGGTAGCCGAGAAGACTCCCGATGGAGGGGATGAAAGGGAAATGTGCCCTTGGGCCATTTCTAAGTATTTTGGTGATTGAGTGCCAACACAAATGCTTTTGTGCTAATCTATGCAAAGGTGTGGACAAAGTGCAAAACATGTCAAAAGGTATGTTTCTAGACTTAGTACATTATTTTATGGACTAATGTATTGTGTCTAAGTGCTGGAAACAGAAAAAATCGAGTTGGAGAAGAGATGGCCAAGTTCAGCCAAAGTCTGCTCAGTCTGGTTTCACCGGACTATCCGGTGGTGCACCGGACAGTGTCCGGTGCGCCAGGCTGGCTCGGGCGAACAGGCTGCTCTCGGGACTTCGACGGCGGTGTACGGCTATAATTCACCGGACTGTCCGGTGGTGCACCGGACTGTCCGGTGAGCCGTTCACAGGCGAACTCGTCGCTCTCGGAAACCATCAACGGCGTACGGCTAAAATTCACCGGTCTGTCCGGTGGTGTACCGGACTGTCCGGTGAGTCAACGGTCAGCCGGGGCAACGGTCGTCCGAGGATTCCGCGCATGACGCGTGGCCGAGCCAACGGTCACATTGGTGCACCGGACTATCCGGTGTGCACCGGACAGTGTCCGGTGCGCCAACGGCTCTCAGACTCCAACGGTCGGCTTCGCCAAATAAGGAAAGCAATCTGCACCGGACAGTGAACAGTGGATGTCCGGTGGTGCACCGGACTGTCCGGTGCGCCAGTCGACATAAGGCAAGATCTGCCTTCCAGGAATGTTCTCAACGGCTCCTAGCTGCCTTGGGGCTATAAAAGGGACCCCTAGGCGCATGGAGGAACACACCAAGCATTCTCACAACATTCCTAAGCACCAAGACCTCGATTCCGCGCATTTGTTTCGTTGTGATAGCATATAGAGCTCTAGTGGAGTTGTGAACTCATTGGGTTGTGTTGCGAGCTCTTATTGCGACTTGTGTGCGTGGTGACACTCTGATTTTTGTGTCTTGTGTGCGTTGCTAATCCCTCCCTTGCTCCGTGCTTCTTTGTGAACTTCAAGTGTAAGAGCGAGAGGCTCCAAGTTGTGGAGATTCCTCGTAAACGGGATTAAGAAAAGCAAGCAAAACACCGTGGTATTCAAGTGGGTCTTTGGACCGCTTGAGAGGGGTTGATTGCAACCCTCGTCCGTTGGGACGCCACAACGTGGAGTAGGCAAGCGTTGGTCTTGGCCGAACCACGGGATAACCACCGTGCCATCTCTGTGATTTATCTCTTGTTGGTTATTGTGTTTTGTTGAAGACTCCCCTCTAGCCACTTGGCGGTTATTGCGCTAACACTTAACCAAGTTTTTGTGGCCTAAGTTTTAAGTGTTACAGGATCACCTATTCACCCCCCCCTCTAGGTGCTCTCAATTGGTATCGGAGCCGTTCTCTTCACAAAGGGACTAACCGCCCGAAGAGATGGATCCTAAGGGGAAGGGTATCGTGATCAACGATAAAGAGAAGGAATCTTTCGTCAACGAGCCGAAGGATGACAAGCCTACCGACTCCGGCTCGGGCCATAGACGGAAAGATGGGAAGAAGAAGAAGACAAGGTGCATCAAGGAGATTGTCTACTACGACGACAGCGACGAGTCATCTTCTTCCCTAAAGGACGACGACCACAACGACTACGAGAGAAGGAAACCAGTTAATTCGAACTTTTCTTTTGACTACTCTCATATTCCGCAAAGTACAAATACTCATTTGCTCTCCATTCCACTTGGCAAACCTCCTCACTTTGATGGAGAGGACTACGGATTTTGGAGCCACAAAATGCGTAGTCACCTGTTCTCTCTCCATCCGAGCATATGGGAGATTGTGGAAAGTGGAATGAAGTTCGATAGCTCGGATAGTCCTATTTTCATTAATGAACAAATTCATAGAAATGCACAAGCCACTACTGTGTTGTTAGCCTCCTTATGCAGGGACGAGTACCATAAAGTGAGCGGCTTGGACAATGCCAAGCAGATCTGGGACACCCTCAAGATTTCTCATGAGGGGAATGACGTCACCTTGCTCACCAAGATGGAGTTGGTGGAGGGCGAGCTTGGACGATTCGCGATGATAAGGGGCGAGGAGCCAACCCAAACATACAACCGGCTCAAGACCCTTATCAACAAAATAAGGAGCTACGGAAGCACGTGATGGACGGACCAAGACGTCGTCCGACTGATGCTAAGGTCCTTTACCGTTCTTGATCCTCATTTGGTGAATAATATTCGTGAGAATCCCAGGTACACCAAAATGTCGCCCGAAGAAGTCCTTGGAAAATTCGTAAGCGGGCGAATGATGATCAAGGAGGCGAGGTACGTGGACGACGCGTTGAACGGTCCAATCCATGAGCCTCAACCCATTGCTCTCAAGGCAACAAGGAGCAAGGAGGCATTACCTAGCAAGGTAGCGCAAGTTGAGGCGGCAGGGCTAAATGATGAAGAAATGGCCCTCATCATCAAGCGCTTCAAGACGACGCTTAAGGGTCGCAAGGGACAGCCAAGCAAGACCAAAGCCAAGGGGAAGCGCTCATGCTTCAAATGCGGTAAGATTGGTCATTTTATTGCTAATTGTCCCGATAATGAAAGTAACCAGGAACACGGGAGCAAGAGGGAAAAGAAGAAAAATTACAAGAAGGCCAAGGGCGAGGCACATCTAGGAAAGGAGTGGGATTCGAATTGCTCCTCCTCCGACTCCGACAATGAAGGACTCGCCGCCACCGCCTTCAACAAGTCATCCCTCTTCCCCAACGAGCGTCACACATGCCTTATGGCAAGGGAAAAGAAGGTATGTACTCGAAACTCTACTTATGCTTCTTCAAGTGAGGACGAATCTAGTGATGAGGATGAAATAGATTATTCATGTTTATTTAAGGGCCTAGATAGAACCAAGGTAGATAAAATTAATGAATTGATTGATGCCTTGAATGATAAGAATAGGCTTTTAGAAAAACAAGAGGATTTGTTGTATGAAGAACATGACAAATTTGTAGAAGCACAAAAATCTCATGCTTTAGAAGTTAAAAGAAATGAAATGCTTTCTTGTGAATTATCTTCTTGCCATGAGACAATTTCTAGCTTAAGGAGCATTAATGATGATTTGAATGCTAAGTTAGAAACAGCTAGTAAATCAACAACTTGTGTAGAAAATGTTGTTATTTGCAATAGATGTAAAGATTTTGATATTGATGCTTGTAGTGAACACATAGCTTCTATTGCAAAGTTAAATGATGAAATGGCTAGTCTTAATGCCCAACTTAAGGCTAGCAAAAGTGATTTTGATAAACTAAAATTTGCTAGGGATGCCTACACGGTTGGTAGACACCCCTCAATTAAGGATGGGCTTGGCTTCAAGAGGGAAGCCAAGAACTTAACAAGCCATAAGGCTCCCATCTCCGCCAAGGAGAAAGGGAAGGCCCCTATGGCAAGTAGTACTAAAAAGAACCATGCTTTTATGTACAATGATAGAAGACAGTCTCATAGGAGTTGTAATGCTTTTGATTCACATGCCTATGATTCTTATTCTATGTTTGCTTCCAGTTCTTCCTATATGCATGGTAGAGATATGCCTAGGAAAAATATTCATCATGTGCCTAGAAAGAATATTGTTCATGTTCCTAGGAAAGTTATGAATGGACCCTCTACAATTTATCATGCTTTAAATGCTTCCTTTGCTATTTGTAGAAAGGATAGGAAGATAGTTGCTAGGAAATTAGGGGCAAAATGCAAGGGTGATAAAACTTGCATTTGGGTCCCTAAGACAATTGTGACTAACCTTGTAGGACCCAACAAGAGTTGGGTACCTAAGACCCAAGCCTAAATTTGCCTTGCAGGTTTATGCATCCAGGGGTTCAAGCTGAATTATCGACAGCGGATGCACAAACCACATGACGGGGGAAAAGAGGATGTTCTCTTCCTACGTCAAGAACAAGGATTCCCAAGATTCAATAATATTCGGTGATGGGAACCAAGGCAAGGTAAAAGGATTAGGTAAAATTGCTATTTCATCTGAGCACTCTATCTCTAATGTGTTTTTAGTTGAGTCGCTTGGATATAATTTGTTATCTGTTAGTCAATTATGCAAAATGGGATATAATTGTCTATTTACAAATGTAGATGTGTCTGTCTTTAGAAGATGTGATGGTTCACTAGCTTTTAAGGGTGTACTAGACGGCAAACTTTATTTGGTTGATTTTGCAAAAGAAGAGGCCGGTCTAGATGCATGCTTAATGGCTAAGACTTGCATGGGCTGGTTGTGGCATCGCCGCTTAGCACATGTGGGGATGAAGAACCTCCACAAGCTTCTAAAGGGAGAACACGTGATAGGTCTAACTAATGTACATTTCGAAAAAGATAGACCTTGTGCAGCTTGTCAAGCAGGGAAACAGGTGGGAGGCTCTCATCACACCAAAAATGTGATGACAACATCAAGACCCTTGGAGATGCTTCATATGGATCTCTTCGGACCCGTCGCCTATCTGAGTATAGGAGGAAGTAAGTATGGTCTTGTTATAGTTGATGATTTTTCCCGCTTCACTTGGGTATTCTTTTGCAGGATAAAACTGAAACCCAAGGGACCCTCAAGCGCTTCCTCAGGAGAGCTCAAAATGAGTTTGAGCTCAAGGTGAAGAAGATAAGGAGCGACAATGGATCCGAATTCAAGAATCTTCAAGTGGAGGAGTTCCTTGAGGAGGAGGGGATCAAGCACGAGTTCTTCGCTCCCTACACACCTCAGCAAAATGGTGTGGTAGAGAGGAAGAACATGACGCTCATAGATATGGCGAGGACTATGCTTGGAGAGTTCAAGACCTCCGAGCACTTTTGGTCGGAAGCCGTGAACACGGCTTGCCACGCCATCAACAGGGTCTACCTTCACCGCCTCCTCAAGAAGACTTCATATGAGCTGTTAACTGGTAACAAACCCAATGTGTCTTATTTTCGTGTATTTGGGAGCAAGTGTTATATTCTTGTGAAGAAAGGTAGAACCTCTAAATTTGCTCCCAAAGCTGTAGAAGGGTTTTTATTAGGTTATGATTCAAATACAAAGGCGTATAGGGTCTTCAACAAATCATCGGGTTTGGTTGAAGTCTCTAGCGACGTTGTATTTGATGAGACTAATGGCTCTCCAAGAGAGCAAGTTGTTGATCTTGATGATGTAGATGAAGAAGACGTTCCAACGGCTGCGATACGCACCATGGTGATTGGAGATGTACGGCCTCAGGAACAATTGGAGCAAGATCAACCGTCTTCCTCAACTATGGTGCATCCCCCAACCCAAGATGACGAACAGGTACCTCAAGTGGAGGCACATGATCAAGGGGGAGCACAGGATGTTCAAGTTGAAGAGGAAGAAGCACCTCAGGCACCTCCAACCCAAGTTCGAGCGACGATTCAAAGGGATCATCCCGTCGACCAAATATTGGGTGATATTAGCAAGGGAGTGACTACTCGTTCAAGACTAGTTAATTTTTGTGAGCATTACTCTTTTGTCTCTTCTATTGAGCCTTTCAGGGTAGAAGAGGCCTTGCTAGATCCGGACTGGGTGTTGGCCATGCAGGAGGAACTCAACAACTTCAAGCGCAATGAAGTTTGGACACTGGTGCCTCGTCCCAAGCAAAATGTTGTGGGAACCAAGTGGGTGTTCCGCAACAAACAGGACGAGCACGGGGTGGTGACAAGGAACAAGGCTCGACTTGTGGCAAAAGGTTATGCCCAAGTCGCAGGTTTGGACTTTGAGGAGACGTTCGCTCCTGTGGCTAGGCTAGAATCAATTCGTATTTTGCTAGCATATGCCGCTCACCACTCTTTCAGGTTGTACCAAATGGATGTGAAGAGCGCTTTCCTCAACGGGCCGATCAAAGAGGAGGTGTACGTGGAGCAACCCCCTGGCTTCGAGGATGAACGGTACCCCGACCACGTGTGTAAGCTCTCTAAGGCGCTCTATGGACTTAAGCAAGCCCCAAGAGCATGGTATGAATGCCTTAGAGACTTTTTAATTGCTAATGCTTTCAAGGTCGGGAAAGCCGATCCAACTCTTTTTACTAAGACTTGCGATGGTGATCTTTTTGTGTGCCAAATTTATGTCGATGACATAATATTTGGTTCTACTAATCAAAAGTCTTGTGAAGAGTTTAGCAGGGTGATGACGCAGAAATTTGAGATGTCGATGATGGGCGAGTTGAACTACTTCCTTGGGTTCCAAGTGAATTAACTCAAGGACGACACTTTCATCTCCCAAACGAAGTACACGCAAGACTTGCTAAAGCGGTTTGGGATGAAGGACGCCAAGCCCGCAAAGACGCCGGTGGGAACCGACGGACACACCGACCTCAACAAAGGTGGTAAGTCCGTTGATCAAAAAGCATACCGGTCCATGATAGGTTCTTTGCTTTATTTATGTGCTAGTAGACCGGATATTATGCTTAGCGTATGCATGTGTGCTAGATTTCAATCTGATCCTAAGGAGTGTCACTTAGTGGCTGTGAAGCGAATTCTTAGATATTTAGTCGCTACGCCTTGCTTCGGGATCTGGTATCCAAAGGGGTCTAACTTTGACTTGATTGGATATTCAGATTCCGACTATGCTGGATGTAAGGTCGATAGGAAGAGTACATCAGGGACATGCCAATTCTTAGGAAGGTCCCTGGTGTCGTGGAACTCTAAGAAACAAACTTCTGTTGCCCTATCCACCGCTGAGGCCGAGTACGTTGCCGCAGGACAGTGTTGTGCGTAACTACTTTGGATGAGGCAAACCCTCCAGGACTTTGGCTACAATCTGAGCAAAGTCCCACTCCTATGTGACAATGAGAGTGCTATCCGAATAGCGGAAAATCCTGTTGAGCACAGCCGCACAAAGCACATTGACATCCGGCATCACTTTTTGAGAGACCACCAGCAAAAGGGAGATATCGAAGTGTTTCATGTTAGCACCGAGAACCAGCTAGCCGATATCTTCACTAAGCCTTTAGATGAAAAGACCTTTTGCAGGCTGCGTAGTGAGCTAAATGTCCTAGATTCGTGGAACTTGGATTGATTTATAGCATACATGTGTTTATGCCTTTGATCATGTTCCTTATGCATTTGTTGCTTATGTATGGTGCTCAAGTTGTACAAACACTCCCTGGACCTCACAAGTCCTTTTGCAAGTGATGCACATATTTAGGGGGAGCTGTGCTACAACTTGACCCTTTGAGACTAACCGTGTGCTTGAGTTTGCTTGTTTTAGTCTCAAAGGAGATTTGAAAGGGAAAATGTGGACTTGGACCATGAAAGACTTCCACTGCACTCCGATGAGAGGGTAATTTATTCCAAGTTCATCTACTCTTATTGCCTTTGTATTCTTATTTGAAGATTTTGGTGAGGCAATGGGGTTAGAGGGCCAAGATTGATTCCGTTTTGGTGCTTGATGCCAAAGGGGGAGAAAATAAAGGCCAAAGCAATAGATGGATCAGCTACCACTTGAGAAATTTTTGAAAATAGTAGATTAGAGCTTTTGGTTTGTCAAAACTCTTTTAGCCTCTTGTGGGGAGAAATGTTGATTATGGGAAAAAGGGGGAGTTTTTGAATCTTGACTCAATTTCTCTTGGAATGACTCTCCTTATGTTTTAACAAGTGTGTTTGACTTAGAGATAGGAAGTTGAGGTTGATTTACAAAAACAAACCAAGTGGTGGCAAAGTATGATCCATATATGCCAAAATTGAATCAAAACAATTTTGAGTGTTCATTTGCTTTGATATTGCACTTGTTCTAGTTGCTTTATGTTGTGTTGGCATAAATCACCAAAAAGGGGGAGATTGAAAGGGAAATGTGCCCTTGGGCCATTTCTAAGTATTTTGGTGATTGAGTGCCAACACAAATGCTTTTGTGCTAATCTATGCAAAGGTGTGGACAAAGTGCAAAACATGTCAAAAGGTATGTTTCTAGACTTAGTACATTATTTTATGGACTAATGTATTGTGTCTAAGTGCTGGAAACAGAAAAATCGAGTTGGAGAAGAGATGGCCAAGTTCAGCCAAAGTCTGCTCAGTCTGGTTTCACCGGACTGTCCGGTGGTGCACCGGACAGTGTCCGGTGCGCCAGGCTAGCTCGGGCGAACAGGCTGCTCTCGGGACTTCGGCGGCGGTGTACGGCTATAATTCACCGGACTGTCCGGTGGTGCACCGGACTGTCCGGTGAGCCGTTCACAGGCGAACTCGTCGCTCTCGGGAAACCATCAACGACGTACGGCTAAAATTCATCGGTCTGTCCGGTGGTGCACCGGACTGTCCGGTGAGTCAACGGTCAGCTGGGGCAACGGTCGGCCGAGGATTCCGCGCGTGACGCGTGGCCGAGCCAACGATCACATTGGTGCACCGGACTGTCCGGTGTGCACCGGACAGTGTCCGGTGCGCCAACGGCTCTCAGACTCCAACGGTCGGCTTCGCCAAATAAGGAAAGCAATCTGCACCGGACAGTGAACAGTGGATGTCCGGTGGTGCACCGGACTGTCCGGTGCGCCAGTCGACAGAAGGCAAGATCTGCCTTCCAGGAATGTTCTCAACGGCTCCTAGCTGCCTTGGGGCTATAAAAGGGACCCCTAGGCGCATGGAGGAACACACCAAGCATTCTCACAACATTCCTAAGCACCAAGACCTCGATTCCGCGCTTTTGTTTCGTTGTGATAGCATATAGAGCTCTAGTGGAGTTGTGAACTCATTGGGTTGTGTTGCGAGCTCTTGTTGCGACTTGTGTGCGTGGTGACACTCTGATTTTTGTGTCTTGTGTGCGTTGCTAATCCCTCCCTTGCTCCGTGCTTCTTTGTGAACTTCAAGTGTAAGGGCGAGAGGCTCCAAGTTGTGGAGATTCCTCGCAAACGGGATTAAGAAAAGCAAGCAAAACACTGTGGTATTCAAGTGGGTCTTTGGACCGCTTGAGAGGGGTTGATTGCAACCCTCGTCCGTTGGGACGCCACAACGTGGAGTAGGCAAGAGTTGGTCTTGGCCGAACCACGGGATAACCACCGTGCCATCTCTGTGATTTATCTCTTCTTGGTTATTGTGTTTTGTTGAAGACTCCCCTCTAGCCACTTAGCGGTTATTGCGCTAACACTTAACCAAGTTTTTGTGGCCTAAGTTTTAAGTGTTACAGGATCACCTATTCACCCCCCCTCTAGGTGCTCTCAGGGGAGACCCTTAAGGTGACCATCACAGCCTCCAGTACTGGGGGGCAAGTGCAGACAGGGAGACAGATGCAGAAACCCGTGCTGCGTATCCCGGACGGTCCGGCACGTAGGCGCGGACGGTCCGGGACCCCACCGGACGGTCCGGAGAGCTCCGGCGGACGGTCCGGCCGTACTCAGGACTTACAACGGCCACGTACTTTCAAACCACGATGACCAGAGATAGGTACGTGGAAAACAAATACATTCAAGGCAGCTGGTCGGTTGGTTAAAGCCGGCCCAACTTTTGATCAATTATTGTCTAAATACGTAAAAAAGAAGGTCGACCCCAGTGACCGGCTAGCAAAGCAACCCCGCTCACCCATTCATGAGCAGCGCCAGGTTAGGCCGATTGGACCACCCCACCAATCGGAAGAAATGAAAGGTCATACTATACAAGTGAGACCTAACATACCTGCATGGACACCTCCACCTCCATATCCACCTATGCCATATCCATACACATATTTACCTCCGCCATATGTCCCAAATCAAATGTGGGGCATGCCACCATATCCATTTGGGATGCCACAGTACCCCGCCTGGGGGGCACCCCAAACATCTGTTTTTGACAGGTTGACGCCACCAGTACAAGACCGATTGAGCACTGCTCAATCCGGTCACCAGGCACAAACCCAACAGGATTGCCGGACTACTCGGCCTTCAAGGCCGACCAATCCAGCAGGGGGGCATATGCCTGCAGCAACTCAAAAAACAACAAAAAGGGACATCATCAAAATAGGCACCATAGATGTTGTCATACAGGGAGACAATAAAGGGCCGATGATTTTCGGCGAATCGGCCAACACAACCGAAAAGGATACAGCTACCATCAAAACAGCCGATCCAAAATACTCCATGCCTCGATGGTGCCCAGCGGGATTGACACGATCCCAAAGAGAAAATTACAGCGCCTAAGAGCAAAGGAGAGCCAGGAGAAGGAGGCGGAAAAGACATTTAATGACACACATCCACTATACCCGCCACCGCAAAAGAAATGGAGACCGAAGGTCGTTGAGAAAAAACAAAAGGCCACAGAAATAGAAAGTCAATCTGCACCAGGCGCGGACCGTCCGGCCCCTGCGCGCGGACCGTCCGCTGTTCACCAGGAAGTCTCTGGACAACCTGCACCAGGCGCGGACCGTCCGGCCCCCGCACGCGGACCGTCCGCCGTCCACCAGGAAGCATCCAACGACACGACAACATCAATGGAAGAGGACGACTTGCTGGGAGAAGACCTGGTTGACTACGAGGCTTCTCCAGAACGCCCAGGTATGGATGTAAATATTATTACATTTTCTGCCGATTGTACTATCATCGACAACGATGAACCTGTTGTTGCCCAGTTTGATTTTGGTCCTAAAGAAGCTGCCTTTACTAAACCAAAGGAATCGGTAAATCATCTAAAGCCACTCTTCGTGCGCGGTCACATTGATGGAATACCGATTGCTAAGATGTTGGTAGATGGAGAGGCGGCTGTAAATCTAATGCCTTATTCACTATACAGAAAATTAGGTAAACAAGATGACGAACTTGTCAAAACCAACATGACCCTCAGCGGTGTTGGGGATAGTTCGATAAAAGCCAGGGGAGTCACGTCCGTTGAAATAACCATCGGGACTAAGACCCTTGCTGCTGCATTCTTCGTCGCTGATGTAGAAGGGAATTACAGTTTAATTCTAGGTAGAGATTGGATTCATGCCAACCAATGTATACCTTCTACATTACATCAAATGCTAATACAATGGGTAGGCGATGAGGTAGAACAAGTACATGCTGATGTATCGGCCTGCATCGCTGTGGCCGATGCCCCTGTACTCTGGACTTATGAGACTGCTACATGTCTCACAGAAGTAGATTTTTCTGATTATCAGTTCATAAGTATAGATAAGAAAGGTTTCATTCCTGTAATGCTAGAGCCGATGGAGAATCGGCTAAATCCTAAATAGAGTTTAAATGATGAATACACACAAAGTTCATGAGTCTTTGATCACGGACAATTCGGCTCTCAAAGCCGGATGGTCTGGTCTTTCACAGAACAGTTCGGACTTTAAGACTGAACATCTACCACAGCGAAAAGATAGTATTACGGATGATCCGGTCCCTGAGACCGGAAAGTCCGCCATCACACAAAGATCATCTGATTCCTCTGTGGGGGACATGATAGAGGAATTCAGAGATCTTGATAAACTAGGACAGGGGTTTACATCGGCTGATCCTTTGGAGGAGATTGACATAGGAAATGGTAAAACTCCAAGGCCGACTTTTGTAAACAAGACCCTGGAGACCGATTCTAGAAGTGAGATGATCGGTCTATTGAAGGAATATTCAGATTGTTTTGCTTGGAATTACACTGAAATGCCTGGACTAAGCCGAGAGATTGTCGAACATCGGCTGCCTATTAAGTCTGGTTTCAGACCTTTCAAGCAGAAAGCTAGAACATTTCGTCCAGATCTTCTCCCACGAATCAAGGATGAAATCCACCGGCTGCTAGAAGCTAATTTTATTAGACCTTGCAGATACGCAGAGTGGGTCTCCAATATTGTGCCGGTGGAGAAGGAGTCAGGTAAGCTTAGAGTATGCATTGATTTTCGTAATTTAAATAAAGCAACTCCTAAAGATGAATATCCCATGCCCATAGCCGACACATTAATCAATAATGCATCAGGAAATAGAATTATTAGCTTCCTTGATGGTAATGCTGGATATAATCAGATTTTCATGGCCGAAGAAGATGCGTCTAAAACGGCCTTTATATGTCCAGGCTTCATTGGTTTATTTGAATGGGTTGTCATGACATTCGGTCTTAAAAATGCTGGTGCTACTTATCAGAGGGCTATGAACCTGATCTTCCATGAGTTGTTAGGAAACACTGTGGAAGTCTACATTGATGATATTGTAGTCAAATCGGCTGAGTTTAGTTCTCATATAGCTGATTTGCGCAGAGCCTTTGATAAAATGCGTCGGTATGGTTTGAAAATGAACCCACGTAAATGTGCATGCTTTTGGAGTGTCGGCCGGTAAGTTTTTAGGATTTGTCATCCATGAACATGGTATAGAAATAGACCCTGACCGAATCAAGTCTATTCGGAATGTGGGGCCTCCGACTTGTAAGGTCGAAGTGCAGAGGTTTCTCGGCAAGGTGAATTATTTACGAAGGTTTATTTCTAACCTAGCCGGGAAGATTGATGCCTTCACCCCTATCCTTCGGCTTAAGAATGATGCTGAATTCACTTGGGGGGCAGAGCAGCAGGAAGCATTTGATCTCATTAAAAAATACTTGTCTTCAGCTCCCGTGTTAAAAACACCACAAGTAGGAGCACCATTCAGATTATACATTGCAGCTGATGACAAGGACACAAGGTTATTGGGGCTGTTCTGACACAACAAACTGAGGGGAAGGAGCATGTGGTGACATATCTAAGCCGAAGGTTGGTGGATGCTGAAACAAGGTACACTTTTATTGAAAAGTTATGCTTATGCTTGTTTTATGCATGCACCAAATGTAGATGTTATTTACTGTCTAGTCATTGCACTGTTTCTGGTCAAGCCGATGTAATCAAATACATGTTGCATAACCCAATTATGAGTGGTAGAATTGGTAAGTGGGCTTATGCACTCATAGAATATGACTTGGCCTATGAACCATTGAAATCTATGAAAGGCCAAGTCGTAGCGGATTTTATTGTAGAACATCGGGTTAATGATATTCATAAACTAGACATGTCATACCTCACTATTACTCCTTGGACTTTATATTTTGATGGATCGGTTTGCAATGAAGGGCAAGGAATTGGCATTGTGCTTGTTTCACCAAGTAATGTCTCCTTTGACTTCTCTAGCCGATTGAAAACTTATTGCACTAATAATCAAGCTGAATATGAGGCCCTCCTATTCGGCTTAGAACTTTTAAATGGTATGGGAGTAAAACATGTGAAGGTATTTGGTGATTCTCAGCTGGTTGTCCAACAAGTGTTAGAAGAATATCAATGTCTTGATGGTACTCTAAATAGTTATCTTGAGAAATGTTGGAGCATAATCCATTCTTTTGACGAATTCAGTATTCGGCATATATCTAGAGTTGAGAATCATAGAGCTAACGATTTGGCACAAGATGCATCAGGTTATCGGATAAAGAGAGGGAAATTTCACAAAACTGAAATTCTGATAACCAGTGCAGAGCCAAATTCCCAGGTCGCGGTCCGTCCGCGTGATGACGCCGGACCATCTGGGGTTACCAGAAATGTTCTCTTAATCGATTCGGCTGACAATGAAGCCGATGCAAGTGATTGGAGGACACCTATACTTAATTATTTACGAAATCCCAATATCAGGACAGATAAGAACATTCGGCGAACAACTTTCAAGTATGTTTTGATGAGTGATGAACTTTACCGCCGAACAGTCAGTGACGTCCTGCTGAAGTGCTTGGGCCCAGATGATGCTATATTAGCCATGGCCGAAGTACATGAAGGAATTTGTGATACTCATCAATCGGCTCCAAAGATGAAGTGGTTGTTGCGAAGGTCTGGTTTTTATTGGCCTAGTATGATAGCTGATTGTTTCAAGTACTACAAGGGATGCCAAGTGTGTCAAAAATTCGGCGACCTACAGTTGGTCCCTGCAGCCGAATTACATCCTATCATCAAGCCTTGGCCGTTCAGAGGATGGGGATTAGACTTTATTGGAGAAATTCATCCTTCATCATCAAAGGGGCATCGGTTTGTGTTAGTTGCCACTGACTATTTCACCAAATGGACTGAAGCCGTTGCTCTGAAAAACATGACGCACAAGGAGGTAATTGAGTTCATAACTGAGCATATTATTCATAGATTCGGCATTCCCCAGACCTTGACTACAGATCAAGGGACTTCTTTTATGTCAAAGGAGGTACGTGAATTTGCTGAATTATATAGAATTAAGCTGCTTAATTCATCTCCATATTATGCTCAGGCCAATGGACAGGCCGAGTCTAGTAATAGGACATTGATTAATTTGATAAAAAAGAAGATATCTGATAATCCTAAACATTGGCATAAGATTTTGTCCGAAGCTTTATGGGCTCATAGAATATCTAAACATAGTGCTACTAAAGTATCTCCTTTTGAGCTTGTCTATGGGCAGGAAGCAGTATTGCCTGTGGAAATAAGTTTGAATGCTGTCAGGTTCGCCAGACAAAATGATCTAACTGTCACTGATTATTATAATTCAATGATGGATAATATTGATGAGGTGACCGACAAGAGGGTGATAGCTTTGGGAGCAATAGAAAAGGACAAGATTATGGTAGCCAGGGCCTACAACAAGAAGGTCAAAGCAAAGTCATTTCAAGTAGGAGATCTGGTGTGGAAGACCATCTTGCCTCTAAGGAATAAAGACCGGAAGTTTGGGAAATGGTCGCCAAGCTGGGAGGGTCCTTATAAAGTAAAACATGTGATGTCTGGTAACGCCTATTTGCTACAAACATTACAAGGCAAGGATTTACCAAAGGCTTTGAATGGGCGTTTCCTCAAACAGTACCATCCTAGTATGTGGCAAGATGCCTAAGAGAACCGATGTGATCACATCGAGTTAGTTGCTTTTGGTTCGCCCAGCTCTACCAAAAGGCAGGGGGCATATGTTTGAACCATAAAAGAGCCGGCGGACGGTCCGGCCCTGAGGCCGGACGGTCCGCGGTCCGGACAGTCCGTGCCTGTGGGCCGGACGGTCCGCGCGTGTGCAGAACAGATTAGGGTTCCGAGTTTTGTGCTACGGTTGTTAGCTAGATTCGCGGGATTAGCTCGGAATCAGTTGTGTAAAGGGTCTAGCCCCCCTCCTCTATAAATAGAGAGGTCTACGGCCGATTTGGAAACATCAATCGAATCAATACAACTTCTATCTCGCATTTTATCCTAGGAGTAGTTTTAGTCTAGTTTAGGTTTAGCTATCCAATCCCCAAATTCTTCATCTCTCTTCGGCTCTACGTCGATTAGAGGAGTCTAGGTCGGCCAGCTCGAGCCTAGACACCACCTAGGATCTCTACTCCCCGACGGGGTCCCTCCCGGGAGCGAGATCCAGGCGCCGTCGGCGATCTTCCGCCGTCTCTGTGTACGCGCGGACCGTCCGGCCCCAGGGCGCGGACCGTTCGGTTGTCAGGCAGGAGCCCTAGCCGCGCACCAGGCCGCGGACCGTCCAGCCCCAGGCCGCGGACAGTCTGCCCTTGCGCAGAGAGCATCACCGCGCCTCGCACCAGGCCGCGGACCGTCCGGCCCCTGCGTGCGGACCGTCCGCCCCTGTGCAGAGGGCACCGCCACGGTTCTTGTTGAGTGTTTGGCGCTCCGAAAAGGCGTCAACAGGACGGTTAGCTTTCAATTTATATGGATTGAGTGGGATTAGGTGGATTTAAATTCCAAGTAAGTCAAATTCCTTCTTAATTTTTTCAATTCCATCCAAACCATGGGTAACAGGATTAACCAAATAAAGCCTTACTGGGTCGCGGGTTTAGTTTCATATGGTAACTATGGTAACTGAACCGGAGGCGGACCTAGCCCAAAATCCAAGTGGACCCAACTACTGAATGGGGACATAAATACAAGCTTACTACCTAATGGTTTTTTATATCTACAAGAAGTTCATTGAAACCATAAATTTGAGTGAGGGCCTGTTCCCCCACTGGCCATAATGTCGGTCCTCCCCAGAACCGAACCAACAACCGTTTAGATACCGAACACTACGACTGGCTCCTATTACCCTGCTCCACTACACACTACTGCCAGCAAAAAACGATAAATCTAAGGGCTCGTTTGACAGAGCTCTGCTGCATGATTCTCTAATAGAGTGATTCCGAGCGATTCTCTAGCACAAATAAATCTATTTGACAAAAAAATGTTTGACAAATAGGCTGTGAAGTGATTCCTGAGAGGTTAGAGAGTGGAGAGCACAGCGGTGGGAATCAGGGGGTTTTTGGCTCCCACTTTATAGTACAATGCAGACTAGATTCACTCCACTCTCACCACAGAGTAGTTTAGATTTTTACCATTTAGCTCTGACGGAGTGATTCTGGCTGGGAGCGAAACTGTGGAAGCTCCGCCAAACGCGACCTAACACAGTAATCCGCTTCGTTGGCCGCTCTGCACACACTCCCATTCCTCCTCCTCGTGGCCCTCGCAACCACCACAGCGTACCGCGACACCGCGTAGCCCCAGCCCAGCAGTCCACCCCCGGTCGGCCACTCCCCCACTCACCAGCATGTATATATCTTCCGTCTGGCCACTAGGGATGGCAACGGGTACATACCCATCGGGTAGTACTATTTCATACACGTACAGATCAAAAAAATTACCAGTCAGGTTACCCATATATGCTCGCGGATATAAAATCTTACCCATGCCCGTATCCGCACGGGTATTTTTACCCATCGGGTAACCCGTACCCGCTAGTAAAGTCTTAAACTCCAATATACCAATCACTCAAAATATTAAATAAACATACAAAAACAACTTCAACTTCACATATAACAAACCATATGATTACATAACTTGGTATCTAGACAAATGATAGCTACAGAAGGGTTTTATTTTAGCTAAGTTGGGCTCTATTAGATGGTTGTAGTGGTATTGATGCAGATATATTTTACCCATGGGTAGACGGGTATGGGTAGTTCCAACCCGTACCCATACCCAACGGGTAGATGTTTTTACCCATTAACATACCCGCGGGTAGAGAAATCATCCCATACCTGCCTTCATTTGGAGTAAAAGCCGTCGGGTATTCGAGTTTCAGGTACCCATTGCCATTTCTACTGGCCACTAAGTGAGACTTTGTGTTTCTTTTCTAAGGCCTCGTTTAGTTTGAGGGACTAAATATTAGTCTCTCCATTTTAGTTTCATTTAATTTCTAAATTGTCAAACAATATGACTAAAATAGGGACTAAAATGTTTTAGTCTCTATTCATGTCGGCGTCTCGGACCCGGAAGGGGTTCCATGGACTGACCAGTGAAATCGCTGCGTGCCCCTACCCAAATGGGTTGGCGCGGGATGGAACACAAGAGGTGGGACAAGCCTTGTATTATCCTGCACCAGGGGTGCCGCTCGTAGTAGAGGTTACACGCGCGTCGCGTGAGGGAGAGAGAGAGAGACAGAGTTCGTCCGCTGCTTCCCTCGCGCGAACCCCCCTCAGGGTGGCCCTGGACCTCCCTTTTATAGAGGCAAGGAGAGGGTCCAAACGTACAACAGGGGGCATAGCTATGCGCTAACGTGTCTGGCAGTGGAGTGCCTAAGCCCTGTGTACATGCCAACGTGGTCGTTGGGGGAGAGCTTGGGCCCTGTACATGTGATGGCGTGGCCGTCGGAGGAGCGCCTGAGTCCTGTAGGAGCACAGCTGGCAGCGCGGTGAGGATCCTGCTGATGTCTCCTTGCTGTCGTAAGGGGCTGAGAGCCACCGGCGTCATGGTGCACGCTGGGCACCATCATTACCTGTCGCCGGGGTAAGCCAGATGGGACGCCGGTCTTATTCCTTGTAGCCTGAGCAGGCTAGGAATAGGGAAATGATGCATCCCCTATTAGCGCGGTCAGTCCAAGCCCAGGGTCGGTCGAGGCGGAGACTTCTCTTGAGGCCGAGGCCGGGGTCGAGCGAGGACGCGATTCCTCCTGAGACCGGGGTCGAGGCCGAGTCCGGGGTTTGGGCGAGGCGGAGACCTCCTCCCGAGGCCGGAGCCTGAGGTCGGGCGAGGCGGAAACCTCCTCCCGAGGCCGGAGCATGAGGTCGGGCGAGGCGGAGCTTCCTGTTGCGCCCGAGGCTGAACTCGGTGGTTGATCGTGACTTGTTGTCAGTCGTTGCCAGGTTGGCTGACACGGCAGTCGGAGCGGAGCGAGCGGCGCTGTTTTCCTGTCATGTCAGACACTAAAGAAGAGGGGCAAAGTGACTGCGGTCACTTCAGCCTGCCCGTCTGAGGCGCGTGTGTCAGGATACGGTGTCAGGCATCCCCTGCATTTAATGCGCCTGCGAAGCGGTCGGTTGGTGAGGCGGTCTGGCTAAGGTTGCTTCACAACGAAGCCTGCCCGAGCCGGGCCTCGGGAGAGCCGAGGGGACGCCCGCTGCCTGAGGAGGCCCTCGGGTGAGGCGTGAATTTGTCTGGGACTACTGTTCCAACCCGAAGCTGGGCTCGGGTGAGATCGCGTCCCTCGGTTAGACGAAGTCTTGACCTGAACCGCATCCATCAGTTGGTCTGAGGGTGTTTACCAGCCATGATTAGGAGCGTTGGGGGTACCCCTAATTATGGTACCCGACAGTAGCCCCCGAGCCTCGAAGGGAGTGTTGGTACTCGCTTGGAGGCTTTTGCCGCGTTTTCGGTGAGGGGACCGGCCTTTCTCGGTTTTTGCCTTGTTCTGGTGGGTGCGCGCGAGCGCACCCGCCGGGTGTAGCCCCCGAGGCCTCGGAGGAGTGGTTTGACTCCTCTGAGGTCTGAATGCTTTTCGTGGTGCTTTGGTTGGTCTGATCGTTCCCTCACGCGGCCCGGTCGTAGCCCAGGTGCGTGGTCGGGTTCCAAGTTATCAAGCTGGTTTGTTGACGCTGTCAACAGTTTTGGCCGTAGCCGGGTGCGAGAGTAGCCCCCGAGCCTCTACACGGAGCGAGAGGACGATCAAGGACTTTCCTGGCTTTTATTATACGCCCCTGCGTCACCTTTCCACAAGGAGGAGGGGGAAAGCGCCATGTTGCCCTCGGAGGGCGCCGAACATGGTGTTTCCAGCGAGCTGCTAATGGGTGATCCAAGTGGACACCCGTGCCCCGTTCGTTAGGGGTCGGCTGGTGGCCCAGAGGCGTGCTCCAAAAGTACCTGCAGGTGATTTGCTGGACCCAGACCCCTTCGACAGGGTCCAAGGGCTTGATGCCTCCCTCCGGTGGGATTCCGTTACAAATCGTTCCCGCCGGTCCCGGAAATGTCCTAGGGTACCTCGTGAGCATAGCCCGAGCCTCGGCTATGTATCGAACGTACCCAGAGTCATCCCTCACTCTGCGTGCTCTGGGGCGACTGTCGAACCCTTCCGAGGGGCCAGCCTACGAACCCCTGATCAGTAGTGGGCACGGAGCCCGAGCGCTCTGGGGCGGCTGTCGAACCCTTCTGAGGGGCCAGCCTTCGAACACCTGATCAGTAATGGGCTTGAAGTCTGTGTGCTCTGGGGCGGCTGTCGAAACCCTTCCAAGGGGCCAGCCTTCGAACCCCTTATCATTAGGAGGGCTCGGGGCCCGCTTCCTTCGCCGAGAAGGATCCTTTCCACAACATCCCCTTTCCCGGTCCCTGTAGCAAGAGAGAGAGAGAGAAGAGGAGGGGAAGGATATGAATTTAAATAAGGTGGCGCACCTTTTCTGACGCGGTCATTATGGCGAAGGCGAAACGGCACCCGCCTCGCCTGCCAGAGGTGCCGCCTGCTCCGTTGGGGAGTTATTGCGACGGGACGGGCGGTTCGCGTGGCGCTCGCTACGCGTGCGAGCCGTTCGAGGAACAGGGCACAGGCGCGTCATCTTCACGCCGTGGGAGACGGCTCTCCCGTCGCTTCAGGAGGGGACGCGAGCCTGCAGGTGACTTGACCGCTGCCTTCGCTCGTCTGCCGCTGCAGTTACTGCCGGCCCGCTTTTGACCATGCCAACTGTCGTGCCTACCCCGCGGCTGACTGACCCATGGCCGTCACCTTTAACTGGCACTGTTGGGTCATGCGCAGGGCTACCTCGAGTCGCGGTACTGGTTCCGCACTTGAGGAGGCGCAGCGTTGGCGCGAGTGGCGGTGTAACTTCTCGCATGTCGTAACCGGCGCGCCGGTTGCATGACATGCGGGCCCGCTTCCTTTGCGCTGGTCTGTTGGATGTGGTCGAAGCCGAAGGGGCGCACAGTTGCGGTGCAGTTGGATGCCCGTCGCGTGGCAGTCCACCCTTTCGACCCCCGGTTTCTGCGAAGATGGGAGAGCGCTTGTAACCGTGGGACAGTTACATGCCTCGCGTGCGGCGGTTCGCCTTCGTGCTTCGGATCAGCTCGTATGACGTGTGGGTCCCAGCCCCCCGTGTCGTGGGGGGAGAACCCTGGAGTATGTTAGTGGAGATTTTGCCCGTGATGCTAAAGGGTGCAAGTGAGGAGGTCTGCCTATAATAGGGGGATCGATCCCCTGGGCAGTGGCCATGCCTTCGTCCTCCCCTCATGCATTGCGCCCTTCCACCTTTTGAGCCCCCGGATGGGGTGCTCCAGCGTCGCCTTGCTCTTGCTGTCGTTGGAGGAGCGCGGCCTCGTGGAGATCGGCACCTTTCAGCCATCGCTCGGCCTCAAGGATTTTCGTCATGCAGCCCGGCTGCATTCCCTCACCAATGGGCAGTTTGGTGGGGAGAAGCAAGCCGGGCTGCGGCCTCCGCCTCGCCCTCAGCTTCAAGGATCTTCGTCATCCGGGCTGAGGTGCAGGAGCGCACCGAGTGGGGGGTTGCCTCCGCATGGGCCGGTAACCCTTTTCTTCCCCCAGCGTTTGGGGGAGAAAGGCATCCTCCAGCCCCGCGGAGGCATCCTCCAGCCATACGGGGAAGGCGAACTGCTGCTTCCTGGACAGGGTGCAGCTTTCCGTCCTTCGTTCGGGCGGCGGTCGTGCCGCGCACGGGCCGGCCACGTCCAGTTCTTCCTCGCACCGTCAGCCACGTCGGAGGGTTGCCCAGCACGTCGTACGCCGCGAGGGTGGTGCTCGTGTTCTGGGGTGGCCTCGGCGAGGACGGGAGTGAGGACCTACCGGTGCGCTTTGGGGCGGCCGTTGTTCGCCGGTGTTGTGTCGGTGGGTTCAAACCCACGGTCGGCGCCCTCCGACTCTTCGGCCTTAATGGCTTGTCCTCGCCCCTCGTGTGGGGACGTGGGCGAGGGCCTCTTCACAGCAGCGTTCGCCCTGAAGCCGTTGCTGCAGCTGTGTGACCGCCCGAGGTGGAGGTCGTTGTCGCTGCTGTCATGGGTCACCGGCAAGCCGCTTGGAGTTCATCATCCCGCTGGCCCCTCGATGTGGAGGTTGTTCGTATCCGCGGGAACGGGACCAGAGTCCCGTTTGTAAGGAGATATACCGGGTTTTTGCCGGAGCAAAATGTAACCGCTTCAAGCACTTAGACATTTGTCGTAGGTCGGGAGAACCGTCGAGGGTTCTGCCGACGTCTAAGTCTGTGTAGCATTGTTACCCCCGAGTATATGTGTTTGTTCTTTGCGGCTGTCGAGGCCTGAACATTTGGGTATTCAAGAATGAAGCTGTGTGTCTTCCTCATTCCGAGCGCTGGGACTTGCCTGTTGGCTAGCCGAACCACTTAACCGAGCGTCGGTTGCCCTTCGCGGAAGGTGACGAGTGAGGTGTCCGTATCCCGTAGGCATAGGAGTCCCTCGGCTCGGTCGCCCTTGCCGCTCTAGGCTTCTCTTGCTCAGTTTTTGGAACCCTCGGCTGCTCTGCGATGAGCCGGAGCCGGAGGCAGCGACGTTAGCATGGATAGAAGTGGAGTCGGCTCGGAAAGAGACTTCGTCGGCCCGGGAGATGGCGGCTTCCCAGGCCGAGGAAGATGTGGTAGCAGCCGCTGGAGCTTGGCCAAGACACCTACTGGCGCGGTGCTGGCGTCCTCCCTTAGGTGGAGGTCCTTTTGCCCGGGTCGCCGTCTGAGGCCAGGCCAGGTTCCGCCAAGGGTGGAAACAACACCGAGGGTGATACTGCTCCCCCTGCCGATGCCCAAACCTGCAGGAACAGTTTGTCTGTAGCATGCGCATGCTTTTTCGCGGCCGCCGAGGCCTAAACACTTTATCGTCGTGTTTAAAAAGCTGTGTCTCCTCTCCTCTTGTTTCGAGCATCACGACTTGTCTGTCAATAGCAGAATCGTTTATCCGAACGAGAGTTACTTTTCGCGGAAGGTGATGAGTGAGGTATCCGTATCCCGGAGGCGTAGGAGTCCCTCGGCTCGGTCAGCCTTGCCGCTTATGTGCGCTCTTATTCGGTCGAAGGATTTCATTATTGGTACAGTCGAGAAGGCATGAAAGTCGTTTTCTACCCGAGTGTTAGGACTTGTTCAGTAGCAGGATCGCTTATCCGAGCGTGAGTTACTTCTCGCGGAAGGTGATGAGTGAGGTATCCGTATCCCGGAGGCGTAGGAGTTCCTCGGCTCGGTCGGCCTTGCCGCTTATGTGTACTCTCGTCGTTCTCAGGATCCCTCTATCGATACGGAAGTCGAAAGCACAAAGGTTGTTTTGGTAGAAAACTTTTCCGAGGAAAATTTTGATGCAGAGGGGGTTCCCCCCTTCTAGCCCCCGAGGGAGGGTCGGGCTTTGCTGAGGCGAGGCCGACCCTTCCTTGATGGTTAGACTTTGTGTATGTAAATGAGGTACATGAACGACTTAAAACATCTTAAGGGTAGAAGCGACGTAGCTGTTGGATGTTCCAAGCGTTGCAGTAGACCTCGCCTTGGTCGTTGGCCAGCTTGTATGTTCCGGGCTTCAAGATCTTGGCGATGATGAAGGGCCCTTCCCAGGGAGGAGTGAGCTTGTGGCGCCCTCGGGCGTCCTGTCGCAGGCGAAGCACTAAGTCTCCCACTTGGAAGCCTCGGGACCGAATGCTTCGGGCGTGGTAGCGCCGTAGCGACTGCTGGTACTGTGACGAATGTAGTAAGGCAACGTCCCGAGCCTCCTCGAGTTGGTCCAGCGAGTCTTCTTGGCTGGTCTGGTTGCTTCGGTCGTCGTATGCCTTGGTCCTCGGGGACCCGTATTCTAAGTCCGTGGGGAGGACGGCCTCGGCCCCATAGACTAGAAAAAATGGCGTAAAACCTGTGGCACGGCTCGGCGTCGTCCTCAAACTCTAGACTACCGAGGGTAGCTCTTTTATCCACCGCTTGCCGAACTTGTTGAGGTCGTTGTAGATCCTTGGTTTGAGCCCCTGCAAAATCATACCGTTGGCACGCTCCACCTGCCCATTCGTCATGGGATGAGCTACGGCGGCCCAGTCCACACGGATGTGGTGGCCGTCACAGAAGTCCAGGAACTTTTTTCCGGTGAACTGCGTGCCATTGTCGGTGATGATTGAGTTTGGGACCCTGAATCGATGGATGATGTTGGTGAAAAACACCACCGCCTGCTCGGACCTGATGCTGGTCAAGGGTCGGACCTCGATCCACTTGGAGAATTTGTCGATGGCGACCAGAAGGTGCGAGAAGCCCCCGAGTGCCTTCTGCAAGGGACCGACGAGGTCTAGACCCCACACAGCAAATGGCCAGGTGATGGGTATTGTCTGCAAGGCCTGACAGGCAGATGCGTCTGCTTTGCGTAGAATTGACACCCCCGGCAGGAGCGCACAATCTTAGCGGCGTCGGCCACCGCGGTTGGCCAGTAGAAACCTTGTCGGAAGGCATTCCCCACAAGGGCTCAAGGTGCTGCATGGTGGCCACAAGCCCCCGAGTGTATTTCTTGCAACAGCTCTTGTCCTTGGGTGATAGATATGCATCGTTGGAGGATGCCCGAGGGGCTGCAGTGATAGAGCTCTTTTTCATCACCCAGCAAGACGAATGACTTGGCGCACCGAGCCAGCCGCTGAGCTTTGGTCTTGTCGATGGGAAGCTCTCCTCGGAGGAGATATTCCAGGTACGGGGTCTGCCAGTTCGGATCTGGCGTGACCCCATTCTGTTCCTCCTCGACGGGCAAGGCCTCTTCCTCGATGGCCGAGGGTGCCTCGGGTCCGGCCGAGGGTACCTCGGGCTAGGCCGAGGCTTCCTCAGGCTCGGGCGTGTCGTTGATCTTGATGGATGGTTGATGTAGGTCTCTAGAGAAGACGTCCGGGGGAATCGTCGCTCGCCCCGAGGCTATTTTCGCCAACTCGTCCGCAGTCTCGTTGTACCGTCGGGCGATGTGGTTGAGCTCCAGCCCATAGAACCTGTTTTCCAGGCGCCGGACTTCGTCGCAGTAGGCTTCCATCCTCCGCTCACGGCAGTGGGAGTTCTTCATGACTTGGTCGATGACAAGCTGCGAGTCGCCTCGAGCGTCGAGGCATCGGACCCTTAGCTCGATAGTGATGTGTAGCCCGTTAACCAGTGCCTCATACTCGGCCACGTTGTTTGATGCTGGAAAATGGAGGCGAATGACGTAGCGGAGATGCTTTCCGAAGGGTGAAACGAAGAGCAGGCCATCGCCTGCTCCTGTTTTCATGAGTGACCCATCGAAGTACATGGTCCAGAGCTCGGGCTGGATTAGAGTTGTTCGTAACTGGGTGTCAGTCCACTCAGCCAGGAAGTCTGCCAAGACCTGGGATTTTATGGCCTTCTGAGGAGCGAATGATAGCGTTTCACCCATAAGCTCCACCGCCCACTTTGCTATCCTACCCGAGGCCTCGCGGCACTGGATGATCTCCCCCAGGGGGAAGGATGACACCACAGTCATCGGATGAGACTCGAAGTAGTGTCGCAACTTTTGCCGTGTCAGGATCACTACGTAGAGCAGCTTCTGGATCTGTGGGTAGCGGACTTTGGTCTTGGAAAGCACTTCGCAGATGAAGTAGACTGGCCTCTAGACGGGCAGTGCATGCCCTTCTTCTCGTCTCTCGACTACGATCGTGGCGCTGACTACCTGAGTAGTCACGGCTACATAGATCAAGAGGGCTTCTCCTGCAGCAGGGGGCACTAGGATGGGTGTGTTCGTAAGGAGCGCCTTAAGGTTTCCGAGGGCTTCCTTGGCCCCGGGGGTCCAAGTGAAGCACTCGGCCTTCCTTAAGAGGCGGTACAGAGGCAATCCTTTCTCGCCAAGGCGTGATATGAAGCGGCTCAGAGCCGCAAGGCATCCCATGACCCTCTGTACTCCTTTCAAAACTTTGATCGGTCCCATGTTGGTGATGGCCGCGATTTTCTCTGGGTTGGCCTCGATGCCCCGCTCGGAGACGATGAATCCAAGGAGCATGCCTCGGGGGACTCCGAAGACACACTTCTCGGGATTGAGTTTCACGCCTTTCGCTCTCAGACACTTGAATGTCGTTTCAAGGTCAAAGAGGAGGTCGGAGGCTCTCTTCGTCTTGACAACGATGTCGTCGACGTAAGCCTCGACCGTTCTGCCGATGTGTTCTCCGAACACGTGGTTCATGCACCTCTGGTAAGTGGCGCCTGCATTCCTCAACCCAAATAGCATTGTAGTGTAACAGTACATGCCAAAAGGTGTGATGAAAGAAGTCGCGAGCTGGTCGGACTCTTTCATCTTGATTTGGTGATAGCCTGAGTAGGCATCGAGGAATGACAGGGTTTCGCACCCAGCACTGGAGTCCACGATTTGATCGATGCGAGGTAGAGGGTAGGGAACTTTCGGACATGCTTTGTTTAGACCAGTGTAGTCTACACACATCCTCCATTTCCCATCCTTCTTCCTCACAAGAACAGGGTTAGCTAACCATTCGGGATGGAATACCTCTTTGATAAACCCTGCCGCGAGTAGCTTGTGGATCTCCTCGCCTATGGCCCAGCGCTTCTCTTCGTCAAAACGGCATAGGGTTTGCTTCACAGGTCGGGCTCCAGCTCCGATGTCCAGTGAGTGCTCGGTGGCATCCCTCGGTATGCCGGGCATGTCCGAGGGACTCCACGCAAAGACTTTGGCATTTGCGCGGAGAAAGTCGATGAGCACTGCTTCCTATTTGGGGTCGAGCTCGGAGCCGATCCGAACTTTCTTGCTGGCGTCGTTGCTAGGGTCGAGAGAGACGGACTTGACCGCCTCAACTGGTTCGAAGTTGCAGGCGTGCCGCTTCGTGTCAGGCGCCTCCTTGGAGAGGCGTTCCAGGTCGGCGATGAGGGCCTCGGACTCGGCGAGAGCCTTGGCGTACTCCACGCACTCCACATCGCATTCGTACGCGTGGCGGTACGTGGATCCGATGGTGATGATCCCATTCGGGCCCAGCATCTTGAGCTTGAGGTAGGTGTAGTTGGGGACGGCCATGAACTTGGCATAGCATGGTCTTTCCAACACCGCATGTTAGGTTCCTCGGAACCCGACGACCTCAAAGGTGAGAGCTTCCTTTCAGAAGTTAGAGGGAGTTCCAAAGCAGACGGGTAAGTCGACCCGTCCGAGGGGTAGTATTCGCTTCCCGGGCGCGATCCCGTGGAAGGGTGCCGCACTGGCCCGGACTTCGGATCGATCAACCCCTAAGAGTTCTAGGGTCTCAGCGTAGATGATGTTATGGCTGCTGCCTCCGTCCATGAGGACCTTGGAGAGCCTAACGTTGCCGATGATCGGATCGACAACGAGCGGGTACCTTCCTGGGCTTGACACGAAGTCGGGGTGGTTGCCTTGGTCGAAGGTGATAGGCTTGTCAGACCAGTCTAGGTAGACTGGCGCCGCCACCTTCACCAAGCAGACTTCCCGACACTCCTGCTTGCGGTGCCGAGCCGAGGCGTTCGCCGCCTGCCCGCCGTAGATCATGAAGCAGTTATGGACTTCTGGGAATCCCTCTTCCTTGCCGCCCGCCTTCTTGTCATTGTCATTGTGACGGAACCTCCCAAGTAATTAGGCCCACCTACAGTTGTCCTTGTCCAACGGACTTCAGACAACCCTGTAGGTGCCCCTGAATTATTTGACAAGTTCGGTATCTTTCTTTACCTTACCAGGAACGATTCACCCATCTTGCAGACATTACAGAACATCGGAGATAAAGAATTGCGGAAGCGATTACATAATCCACATTTATTTAAAAGCAAGCACAAGTTGTTTTATTACAGACCAGAACTAAGAGCGAGTGCTGAATAGTAATATTATACAAACCAAGGGAGGCAAAAACTCCTCCCGAGAAGATTTAAGTAAAAGATCTATATGGAGGACCAAGTCCTCCCACACTTCAGCCTTGGGTTTCTTCTTTGGGAACTACCTTGGCACAGAAGCAGCAGAAATCTGCTACTTCCTCACCTAAAAACAACGAAGGGATAAACCCTGAGTATGGAATTACTCAGCAAGACTTACCCGACTAAAGAAAAGACTCTCAAGGGTATGCTGGCTTTTAGGGAGTCAAGGTAAGGCTTCTCAATAATCAAAGACTCTGTTTTGCAGAAATGCTTACTAAAGTGGATCCTTAAAAATCCAATTTTATTTGTCAAGTTAAGTACAATTACCTGCAACTAGAGTTCTTATCTACCCTAGTTCAATCACTGGTCCTGCACTAGCCAATTTCTTAGCAAAAACCCATCATCTTTAGTGGAATGCTACGTGTAGGTCAGTGACCAAGTCTTCATAACCGCGAAGGTACGGCGATCCGAATCGATTATACTCAGCTGAGGATCTCCAATCACACGACATATGTAGCACTTAACCCTTGCATATGTCAACCTGCCACCGAGGTTCTTAAGACCGGATCAGGTTCACGCAAACCGAGAGCACAGATACACCACCGTCCAGCCTCTTGCCACGGAGGGTACACGCTACTCTCGCCACCGCTCCACGCCCATTTCGTGTTATCTTATTCCGGCCTTAGTCTGCCCGAGGCAAGGCTTACCCATGACGAGGCATGTGACCAGCTAAAGGGTCCTCGATCATCAAGCCTACATCGAGACAGTCCTTAATCGACTCAGACGGAGAGACTACACCAAGACTCTCTTCTCGTGCAAGTCAACCGCCCGGTCTCAGCTTAATCTTTTCAACCCAAAAACTTGGTACCTGGCAGAGGTACATCTTTTCCGATGTTGAACCCATCATGGCCATGATGGATTCACCATCAAGTTTTATTTTCGAAAACATCCCACCCACTTTTGCCACATCAACTTTTGTAAAAAACAAAACATTTTGTTTTTCTAAAGCAAGACTGAGCATCAAAATCTTTTGTAAAAAGGGTGATCAAGGAAGGTAATCAAATTCAAGGAAGGTAATGCAGGAATTGTTTTATCAATCAACTCCTATCACCTAATGCATCAAGCAAGTGAGAAAGATTTAAAACAACAAGGAGGGTGGCAAATGCACCGGGGCTTGCCTGTGTTAACAGGTGAGTCCTGCTCGGATCCACAAATATCGAAATAAAAGTAGTTGCCTGCTTGAGGATCTGAGGTTGGTGGAGTCCCCTCTTCAGTGACTTCTTCTTCTTCTTCGTGTTCTAACATAACCATATATATGCATAAGAATGGATGCCATGGGATGCTCATGAGGATGCGAAGATAATATAAACTTATTATCTAAGTCTTGAGTACAACTTTCCTTCACGGTACTCCGAGAACCTAGGGTTTCCGGAGTCGGTAAAGGAGTTCATAGGGCAGGGGGGGTGGTTTTGGGTTCTAGTTATCAAACATGGTCCAAATCAACTCATATTCTACCCAAGGCTTCTAAATATTGTTTTAAGTTCCCATAAAAAGTTTGGGCATTTTTGGACTTACCAATAATTTTCTAAAAATCCATAACTAATACTTTTAAACATTTTAAATACCCCAAAATTTCTTATTTCCTCTAAAAATCACAAACTTATTTTTATTAAATTCTAGGGAAAATTATGAACCTAGGAAAATTGGTTTTACAATTTTGCCATTTTTCTACTGTTTTCTATAATTGTTTTGGCTCTGGGGATAAAAGAAAAAGAAAAACGGAGGAATAGTACTGGACCGAATTCAGCCCAGGTCGGCCCACTACCAGCAGAAGCACGCCCACGCGCGCGCCCGCGCCCACCGTGGAGTTTTTGCAACAGGGCCCTTGGGGTTTTAACTAATCGGAGATAGGTTTGATTACTATTCTACTGTGTCGCTGCCGACTTGCAGATAAGCCCTCCATGTTCTATTTCTTCGCAGTGGGAGGTCCACGACAACGACCGCGTGGAGGATGAACTCCGGCGAGGTCGTGCCGGCTGATTTAAGCAACGACCGGTGCTCCCGAGCGGTGTACACCGGATTAAACCTTCCCCGAACGATTCCCCTAACCTAATTTCACAATTGGTAAGCTATCACGCCCTGTCCACGTGAACCGCGAATGATGAGGACAATGGTACGTGTTCCCGGTGATCTCTGGCGGTCTGGTTCAATTAAAGGGTTCGAGGGGTTTGCGGGGTACCTAAGGAGGCTAGAACAAGCGGCAGAGGGACTTGAGCTTACCTGAATTGAGCTGGTCACGGTGAGGTCTTCTTCACGGCGACGGAAACCGAATTGGGGGAAGTGAGCGATTCTCTGGCTATGGGGGCTAATCGGAGAGGGGAGGGGTGGCTATGGTTTTGGTACGACCTAGCGCAACTGGCCGGGGGCTCAATTTATAGATCCCCGGGGCGGTGGCGCTCAATTTGAGCGGATAACGGAGGCGACCGGAGATGAGGAAGAGGTCTGGCGTCTTGGTTACGTGTTCCCAGCTGTGGCGAGCTCATCGACGCTGATGGGACTGCAGTAGGGAATCACGGTGATGTAATGGCGCGGTTAGGACACGCGGTGGCCAACGGCGAGGGCACGTCGGCGGTGAGCACTTTACCCGCAGGTGGTGAACCAGGGGAGAAGTACCGCGGCCGACCGAGGTGGCTTCCAGCTTGACGACGATGAGGATCTTTTACCCTGAGAGGTTATCCACAAATCCGGTGCACGAATTGTAACACCCTGAATTTGGGGGTATAAAATTTCTTTGCTCATATTTACAAATTCAGGTGTTACTTCCCTTTTCTCATCCTTCCCCAATCTTCTCTTTCTCATTTCTATAGGAGAAAAGTGGTTATTTTATTTGTAACTATAGTCTATTAGCTCAAACTCCAAGGGAGTATGAATTGTTGCATCATGTTGAACCCTAGATTTCACTTTTGTTTGGTGCATAATTCTTAGAAAGTCTAATTTGAATTTGTGGCTTATTTGAATTTGAATCAAATAGAGAAAATAAAAAGAAAAGAGAAAACAAATACCAGAATAAAAGAAAAAGGGAAAGAAGCCCAACCCTGCCGCCCCCTCGGCCTTTCGGCCCAGCCGGCCCAACCCCGCGCGCGCCTCTCCCCCCCGCTCTCTCTGCCCTGGCGGGCCCGCCCGTCAGCGCGGCCGCCGTCTCCGCGCCCGCCTCCCTCTCTCTCTGCTCGCGGGCCCGGCCTGTCAGCCCCGTCTTCCCCGCGTAACCGCCGCCCGAGCTGCGCGTTGCCGCGGTCTCCGCGCCCACGTCGCGCGTGGAGCTCGCAACCGCCCCGCCCCCCGGCCACTTGAGCCCAGAACCCCACTCGCCCTCTCCCCCTCCCTCATTTGCGCACCTGCAGGCCTCTCTCTCACCTCCCCCTCGCTGCACGCACGCCAGAGCGCCGTCGCCACGAACCGCCGCCGTCCCGAGCTCGTTTCCCCGTCGCCGTTGGAGCTCCGCCGTGCCCTCAGCCACGGTGAGCTCTGCCCCGACGTCCGCAACCCGGGACGCGCTCCAATTTCCCCTTCCCCTCCCTATTTCCCCCTGCCCGCGCTCACCCGCCGTCCTCCGTGCAGCCGCGGAGGTCCGCCACCGCCGACCCGGGCCGTCGTCGTGCCATTGCCGCCACCGAGGAGTCCCCGGAGTCCGTCTTGAGGTAAGGGACCTCCCCTGCCCTCTCCCTTCCTCTCTATTGCTCTCTACTGTGCTTAATTGCTCGCCGGAGTCCCATAGCACCGCCGCCGAGCCGCTTCGCCGTGGACCGCCCCCCTCCGGTGCCCCTGCCCCGACCTAGCCCCCACCGGACGATTCCCCGCGCCCTCCCCAACCTTCCCGGCCGCTCGGGTCACCCCAAAGACCCGCAGAGCGCCCGCGCCCCTCGTCTCCGGCGAGTCCTCCGCCGCGGAGACGAGCGCCGCCGCCTCTGCTAGCCGTAGGAAAGGCCAAGGCCGGCCACCCGACCCCCGCCGTTCATCCCAGATCGGGCGGCCCTGATTCAATTAGCCCGGGCCCAATCCTGGCCGTCCGCCGGAGATCCAACGGCCCAGGGCCGTTTCCCTCACACCCCGCGCCCGCTCTGCCGCCTGGCCCCGCCTGTCAGCCCGCCCGCGCCAGCTCTGCCGCCCGGCCCCGCCTGTCAGCCCGCCGCGCCCGCTCTGCCGCCCGGCCCCGCCTGTCAGCCCGCCCGCGCCCGCTCTGCCGCCCGGCCCCGCCTGTCAGCCGTCCGCCCCGCGCTGCCCGCCCGGTCCCGCCTGTCAGCCGCTCAGGCCGTCGCGCGCTCGCGCGCCCGCCCGCGGATCTAATCTCGGGCGTTGATCCGAGATCCAACGGCTATAAAAGCCCGATACCCCTTCGCCCGCGCGTTTTCTTAAAGAGACCCCCGGCTTCCTGAAAATTAACCCGCCGTCCCTGGATTCTCGCAGTTAGGTCCTCGGACCTTTTATTTAATTCAAAATAAGTATTTAGGGTATATTTTTAATCCCTAAACTTGTAAAATTCATAACTTTGTCATATGAACTCCAAATTAGGTGCTTCAAATTGCAAAATGCTCATAGTATTTTTGTCTACCTATTTAACCAATGTTTCCCTGCTGTTTTTATGTCCCAATTAATAGTTGATCATTAAGATAAGATTAAGGTTATTGGAACCCATATTTGAGATAAATAAAAGATAGAAGACTTTAATAAAAGTGGGAGCACCTAAGTTTATGGACTTAAAACCATGTAATGATTTAACCCCACCACTGACTTAAACCTGATTAGTGGATAATGAATCATTTTGTATAGTCCTCTACCCTAGACCTAGGGAATACCAGAGTGCCTATCCCTTTTCTATTATGAACTTGTGATCTCTCTGCTGCATATGTTTGGTATATTATTTTTGTTTGTTATTTCCCAAGTGCATAGTGTGAATGATTACTTTACGTAGACAACGAGCAGTCTGTGTTTCCCGAGGAAGTTGCAGAGGAAGTTCCTGATCAACAGTTTGGTGAAGGCAAGTGTCCTCTGACCCATTATGTCCTACTCATTTATAACTTACTACCCCGCATTACTTACTTGAAATCTAAGGATTGACTAGCTTTACACTTTACTTTATCCTTGATGACCTTATGGGCTGTTATGGTTAGCATTCTGCTATTGCCTTAACTTAATCAATGAACATGATGTGACTATTTACGATACTGTTATCCTGATGATATTGATGATCTTGTGATACTCTAGGGGGCTCAGGCTGTTTCCTGAGTACCTCTCCGTAAGGACCTGTTCGTTGAGAGACCACCCGGGATAACAGTGCAACCATGAGGGTGAAATGGGATGCCCTTAGCTAATTAATTAGAGGAACTAGAGGTGTAGTTGCTTCGCCGTTGTGCCATCAATGGGGTCCAGGCACAGTGCTTGCTCTGCCGAGGCTGAGTGCCGAGGTTCTTTCGTTTTGCTTTTGTTAGTCACTCTCCTGCGGGGAGGGGTACTGTGTTTATCAAACTGGAGAAACCTAACGGGCGGCTACGATCTCTAGGGAATCTTTGTAACAGCTACGTAGTGATACCCTGCCGGACCACCTAGGTAGTGGTCAATGGGGATTAGCTCTCCCCGGGCAGAAAGGGCATCATGACTCATGGGTAAAGTGTGCGACCTCTGCAGAGGGTAATGAAACTGATATATCAGCCGTGCTCACGGTTAAGAGCAGCCTTGGGATCCTCTTTGATTAGAGATACAGATGGTTCGAGATACAAGGATTATGTTATGGTTTTGGTTCGAATATGATGATGTTGTTCCTCGATGAGGAAGTGGTTCATGGGTTGGTTAATGCTAAAATCTGGCTTCTACTAATGATAAATACCTGACCAACTAAAAGCAACTGCTTGAGCCTAACCCCACATAAAGCTAGTCCACTTCAGCCAAACGGGACATTTGCTGAGTACGTTGATGTGTACTCATCCTTGCTTTACCACAAAACACCAGGTTGTCCACATTGTAACCACTGCTTAGGAGAAGGCGAAGCCGTGGAAGGAGACTTCCAGGAGTTCCAAGACTACGACGAATTCTAGGTGTGGGTTGGCGGCAACCCCCAGTCAGCTGCCTGTGAAGGCCCTATCTTTACTGCGTTTCGCTAGCACTTTGATTTAACTGTTAAGTGGATGACTATGTGGATGACTATGACTCTGTGATGTAATAAGTTAATACTCTCTTAAGTTATTATTCGAGCAATGTGCATTGATGTTCATTTATGTAATCGCTGTGTACGTGAGTTCTGATCCTGGCACGTACATAGTTCGCACTTGGTTTGCCTTCCAAAACCGGGTGTGACATAAGTGGTATCAAAGCCGTGCTGACTGTAGGACCGCTGACCTAGAGTAGCACTGGTCGTACTAAGGACTATTGACCTTCCCCCCTCACCTTGACCTCTGATGTTACTTCAAAAGTCGGTCACCTCGACCAACCCTATGTTTTACTACATATATATATACTATATTATACCTTGTTAAAATTTTTATCTTATTCTGTCTATGGTTTATTCACTTTTCATATTAGTTCTGCTCTTACTCTTATGCTTACGGTGTCTTTTGTAGATGGCTCGTCTTAGACACACTGCACGTAAGTCGGTGATTCCTTTCCTGCCGTCTCGACTTGCGGAGCGTCCTCTGCACCGCACCGTGTCCGGTCAGTCGAGTCACCTGGAGAGACTGCACCACCTCCTGCGTGAGGAGCAGGAACGCCGGCGCCAGCACAGAGAGCAGCAGGGCTCTTCCTCCCCACCCTAGCAGGAGGTGGAGTCCGTGAGGCCCCGTTCCTCTGTTGCCCAGCTGGAGGCGCCCCCTGCACCACCGCGGGACGCCTCGGCTGTTGGAGGAGCTACCGGAGGAAGTCCTGGAGGAGACCCCGACGACGACGACTCAGACCACAGCACGGAGTCTTCTGAGCCGCAGGAGGCGGAAGGATGGGTCGCCCGACCCATCACCCGTGACGCCGCTCGCGGTTGTCACTTCCACGACGCACTCGACACCTTGCTGCGCCAGGCTTTTGACCGGCATACCTGGTCGATCGAGTATCATTGTGTAGTCTACCAGCACAGTCGCGGGAGGTACCCGGACCGCTGGGAGGCTACCTGCCTAGTTCGCCGTCCGGAGGACGACCTCCGGGGTGCGGAGGCCATTTCGGAGCACTATTCCATCTCCGAGAGAGACACTGCAGAGGTGGCTATGCAGGATGCAGCACGACGTGCACTCTCCCAGTACTATTCTTTGTTCGGTGGGGTGGTCGACGGTCTTAACCTTCGGTACTACCCCCGCCGCCCTACTGGCAGCACAGAGAGTGTGGTTGTCTCACCTGTTGGTGAGGCTAACCCTAGGTTGAGCAGCACAGTCAACCTAGTCGCAGTGCTTAACACTGAGCTGGATCACTCTCTGGACGAGCTGAGCAGGGCTCGAACGGAGATTGCGGAGTTACGTGCTGAGCTGGCAGAGCGCCATCACCAGGAGGGTGGTTCTCCCGCTCTTGTTGGGACTCAGCACCCTTACCGCTCGCCGCCACGAGGTCACCACACTTATGGTTCCCCTGCCTGTAAGACCAGGATAGATCTGGATCCTTAGATCGTTAGCGTCGAAGTTTGTAATAATTCTTAAGTCAGATGTCTCAGTCTTAGATAGTTAGTTTAGTTTGCTTATCAGTTGTTTCCAATTAGCTTAGTTTGCTTATCAGTTGCTTGCATGCTTGTTATGATGAACTTGTGCTGGATTCAAATCTTTGTAATGACTGTTGCCAACCTGTGGGTTTCCCCTGCAGTTTGGCCTAGCTAGTAATGTTAATGAAGTCAGTTGCTTAGTTGGGAAACCATTTACTTCTATTTTTCCTTCTTATCTGAGAGGCTGTGTTGAATTATAATGAGGATCAGTGAAGCTCTTTGTTCACTCAGTGTCATGAAGAATTCTGTGTTCTCTTTTCTTATGCTGGAGGGTTGTAAGATCAATGCTGATGTATGAATGTCTCCCACAGATGTCTGACAACAGGCGCCGATGCAACAGGCGTGCTCAGCAAGAGCAGCATGACCAGCAGGAGGAACAACAGAGGCAGCCTCCCCCACCACCCCGATGTCAGTGGAGCAGATGTTCTTGATGCAGACTCAGGCAGTGCAGGCCATTGGGCAGACTCTGGCAGCCATGCAGCAGGCTCAACAGCAACCCCAACCCCAATTGCAAGTGCAGATGCCCCAGATGCCACGGGATAAGCGTGGTGAGTTCATGAGAGGGCACCCTCCTACCTTCGCCCATTCTGCCGACCCCATGGATGCAGAAGACTGGCTGCGCGCAGTGGAAAGAGAACTGCGCACCGCTCAATGTAACAACAGGGAGAAGGTTCTGTATGGTCCCCGTCAGCTAAGGGGAGCAGCCCAGTCCTGGTGGGAGTCCTACCTCGCCACACATGCTGACCCTGAAGCCATCACCTGGGAAGAATTCAGCGAGAGTTTCCGCAGGTACCATGTGCCGGAGGGACTGATGATCGTGAAGAAGGAGGAGTTTCTGGCTCTGAAGCAGGGACCCCTGTCTGTTAGTGAATACAGAGACAAGTTTCTGCAGCTATCTCGTTATGCACCTGAGGATGTCAACACTGATGCTAAAAGGCAGTACAGGTTCATGAGGGGTTTGGTGGATCCCCTGCATTACCAGCTGATGAATCACACCTTCCCCACCTTCCAGCACCTGATCGATAGGGTAGTTATGACTGAGAAGAAGCGTAAGGATATGGAAGATCGGAAGCGTAAGATGAGTGGACCCCAGTCCGGAAGCATCAGCCGTCCACGTTTCTCAGGCAGTTCATCTCAGCAAGGCAGGCCTGGTCACCCACAAGGATATCAGAATCAGAACCAGCGTCCGCATCAGCAGCAGTTTCAGAGGCAGTACCCACAGCAGCAGCAGCAGTATCGTCAGCACAGCCAGCAGGGAGGTAATCAGTATCAGAAGCAGAACAACCAGGCACCTCGCCTTCCTGCCCCAGCAGCAAACCAGAGCAACCAAGCAGCCCCAGCACAAGGAGGAGGCAGAGGATGTTTCCACTGTGGAGAACAAGGCCACTGGGCGATGCAGTGCCCGAAGAAGGCGGCGCAGCAGCAGACCAACCCCAATGCTCCAACAAGGCAAGGTGTACTGCAGCCGACAGCAGGCAATCGTAACCAAGCGTACAACCGTGGAAAGGTGAACCACTTGGAGGCTGAAGCGATCCAGGATGCACCAGATGTGGCAGTAGGTATGTTCTCAGTCGAATCTCATCCCACGAAAGTGCTATTTGATACTGGTGCAACTCATTCATTTGTCGCTGCAACCTGGGTAGAATTGCATAACATCTCAGTAGAGGCAATGATGCCGCCCATGAGGATTAATTCAGTTGGTGGCAAGGTGCAAACAGATAAAATATGCTCAAATATAAGGGTGGAAATAAGGGGGATAGGATTCCCCAGTGACTTAATAGTAATAGACACCCCTGGGATAGATGTCATCCTAGGGATGAATTGGTTAATGAAGTATGAAGCGAATGTTAGCTGTGACAAGAG
This sequence comes from Zea luxurians, assembly GCA_029449295.1. Taxonomy (NCBI): domain Eukaryota; kingdom Viridiplantae; phylum Streptophyta; class Magnoliopsida; order Poales; family Poaceae; genus Zea; species Zea luxurians. The sequence goes on along the minus strand of JAOPSE010000008.1, from coordinate 87,858,948 downwards.
GACCGTAACATTGAAGTCCCCGTCAGGAGAAGAGGTAGTGGCCGAGCTAAGGATGCCTAAATCAGCGGAGGGTGTCTGTCACCAGATTTCAGTTGATAGTAAGGAGCCCAACCCGCTCGAGGCTATCAAGGTTGTGTCGGACTTTCCGGACGTATTTCCCGAGGAGCTAACGGGCATGCCACCCGAGAGAAAAGTCGAATTTGCCATAGAGCTTATCCCTGGTACCGCCCCCATTTCCAAAAGAGCCTACCGAGTGTCTGGACCAGAATTGGTGGAACTCAAGAAGCAGATAGATGAGATGTTAGAGAAGGGTTACATCAGACCAAGTACCTCGCCTTGGGCCGCTCCGGTGTTGTTTGTAGAGAAGAAAGATGGTACCAAAAGGATGTGCATAGACTACAGAGCCTTGAATGAAGTCACTGTCAAAAACAAGTACCCCCTGCCAAGGATAGAAGATTTGTTCGACCAGCTCAGAGGTGCCAGCGTATTCTCGAAGATAGATCTGAGATCAGGTTACCATCAACTCAGAATCCGACCCTCGGACATACCGAAGACGGCATTCATCACCAAGTACGGGTTATATGAATTCACAGTTATGTCCTTTGGTTTGACAAATGCGCCAGCTTTCTTTATGTATCTGATGAACAGCGTGTTCATGGACTATTTAGACAAGTTTGTGGTAGTGTTCATCGATGATATTCTCATATACTCTCAAAGTGAGGAAGATCATGTAGAGCATTTGAAGATGGTATTGCAAAGACTTCGAGAGCATCAGTTGTATGCCAAGCTGGGCAAATGCGAGTTCTGGATTCATGAAGTCTTATTTCTGGGTCACATCATAAATCAAGATGGGTTGGCAGTGGATCCAAAGAAAGTAGCAGATATCCTAAACTGGAAAGCACCAAAGGATGTTCGTGGGATCAAGAGCTTCATTGGAATGGCTGGGTATTACAGGCGTTTCATCGAAGGCTTCTCAAAGATTGCTAGACCAATGACAACGTTACTAGCGAAGAAAGTTGAGTTTAAGTGGACCCAAAAGTGTCAGGAAGCATTTGAAGAACTGAAAAATAGATTGACTACAGCTCCGGTGTTAGTCCTGCCTGATGTTCACAAGCCATTCTCCGTGTATTGCGACGCTTCTTACACCGGATTGGGGTGTGTGCTAATGCAAGAAGGAAGAGTTGTAGCATACTCATCACGACAGCTGAAGATCCATGAGAAAAATTATCCCACACATGACCTAGAGTTGGCAGCAGTGGTTCATGCTCTAAAGACATGGAGACATTACCTGTATGGGCAGAAGTGCGACATCTACACAGATCATAAAAGTCTGAAATACATATTCACCCAGTCAGAGTTAAACATGAGACAGCGAAGATGGTTGGAATTGATCAAGGACTATGAGTTGGAGATACATTACCATCCAGGCAAAGCCAATGTGGTTGCAGATGCTCTGAGCAGGAAGAGTCAAGTCAATATGTTGGCCACGTACCCAATGCCATATGAGTTAGCCAAGGAGTTCGACAGACTGAGTCTCGGTTTCCTGAACAGTACGCAAGGAGTAACAGTGGAATTAGAGCCCACTCTAGAGCGGGAGATCAAAGAAGGGCAGAAGGATGATGAAAACATCAACAAGATCCGGCAGCTGATCTTAGAAGGAAGAGGCAAAGACTTTCGAGAGGATGAAGAGGGAGTAATATGGTTCAAGGACCGATTGTGTGTCCCCGACCTCAAACCTATTCGGGAGCTGATCCTAAAGGAAGCTCATGAGACAGCCTACTCCATACACCCGGGAAGTGAAAAGATGTACCAGGATTTAAAAAGGAGGTTTTGGTGGTATGGCATGAAAAGAGAAATTGCAGAATATGTCGCCATCTGTGATAGCTGTCAGAGAACCAAAGCAGAGCATCAGAGGCCTGCCGGATTGTTGCAGCCATTGCGGATTCCTCAGTGGAAGTGGGATGAGATCGGGATGGATTTTATAGTTGGCCTACCTCGTACCCGGGCCGGCTATGATTCCATCTGGGTGGTTGTGGACCGCTTAACAAAGGCGGCCCATTTCATACCTGTGAAGACAACATACACCGGAGCAACGTTAGCTGAGTTATACATGTCACGGATAGTCTGCCTTCATGGTGTGCCGAAGAAGATAGTGTCAGATCGAGGAACGTAGTTCACCTCTCATTTTTGGCAGCAGCTACAAGAAGCTTTGGGCACCCATTTGAACTTCAGTTCGGCTTATCACCCGCAGACAGACGGTCAGACTGAAAGAACTAACCAGATCCTAGAAGATATGCTAAGAGCCTATGCGTTGCAAGACAAGTCAGGATGGGACAAAAGGTTACCCTATGCAGAATTCTCCTATAACAATAGCTATCAGGCTAGCTTGAAGATGTCACCGTTTCAGGCACTCTATGGGCGGAGTTGTAGGACTCTGCTGCATTGGGACCAACCTGGAGCGAGACAGGTGTTTGGCCCCAACATCCTGCTCGAAGCCGAAGAGAATATCAAAATGGTTCGGGAGAACCTGAAGATAGCCCAGTCAAGACAGCGAAGCTATGCGGACCGAAGGAGAAGAGAACTGAGTTTTGAAGTGGGGGATTTCGTCTATCTGAAGGTGTCACCTATCAGGGGAGTCAGAAGGTTCGGAGTTAAAGGCAAGTTAGCACCCCGGTACGTCGGACCATATCAGATCCAAGCCAAGCGTGGAGAAGTGGCCTACCAGCTCAACCTACCAGAGAGCTTGTCAGCAGTGCACAACGTGTTCCACGTGTCGCAATTGAAGAAGTGTCTGCGAGTACCAGAAGAACAGTTGCCAGTGGAGGGTTTGGAAGTCCAAGAGGATCTGACATACATAGAGAAGCCAACGCAGATTCTGGAGTTTGCAGACAGAGTCACCCGGAGGAATACCATCAGAATGTGCAAGGTCAGATGGGGTCACCACCCGGAGGAAGAAGCAACCTGGGAACGAGAAGATGATCTGAAGGCCAAATACCCTGAACTCTTTGCTGACCAACCCTGAATCTCGGGGCGAGATTCTTTTAAGGGGGATAGGTTTGTAACACCCTGAATTTGGGGGTATAAAATTTCTTTGCTCATATTCACAAATTCAGGTGTTACTTCCCTTTTCTCATCCTTCCCCAATCTTCTCTTTCTCATTTCTATAGGAGAAAAGTGGTTATTTTATTTGTAACTATAGTCTATTAGCTCAAACTCCAAGGGAGTATGAATTGTTGCATCATGTTGAACCCTAGATTTCACTTTTGTTTGGTGCATAATTCTTAGAAAGTCTAATTTGAATTTGTGGCTTATTTGAATTTGAATCAAATAGAGAAAATAAAAAGAAAAGAGAAAACAAATACCAGAATAAAAGAAAAAGGGAAAGAAGCCCAACCCTGCCGCCCCCTCGGCCTTTCGGCCCAGCCGGCCCAACCCCGCGCGCGCGCCTCTCCCCCCCGCTCTCTCTGCCCTGGCGGGCCCGCCCGTCAGCGCGGCCGCCGTCTCCGCGCCCGCCTCCCTCTCTCTCTGCTCGCGGGCCCGGCCTGTCAGCCCCGTCTTCCCCGCGTAACCGCCGCCCGAGCTGCGTGTTGCCGCGGTCTCCGCGCCCACGTCGCGCGTGGAGCTCGCAACCGCCCCGCCCCCCGGCCACTTGAGCCCAGAACCCCACTCGCCCTCTCCCCCTCCCTCATTTGCGCACCTGCAGGCCTCTCTCTCACCTCCCCCTCGCTGCGCGCACGCCAGAGCGCCGTCGCCACGAACCGCCGCCGTCCCGAGCTCGTTTCCCCATCGCCGTTAGAGCTCTGCCGTGCCCTCAGCCACGGTGAGCTCCGCCCCGACGTCCGCAACCCGGGACGCGCTCCAATTTCCCCTTCCCCTCCCTATTTCCCCCTGCCCGCGCTCACCCTCCGTCCTCCGTGCAGCCGCGGAGGTCCGCCACCGCCGACCCGGGCCGTCGTCGCGCCATTGCCGCCACCGAGGAGTCCCCGGAGTCCGTCTTGAGGTAAGGGACCTCCCCTGCCCTCTCCCTTCCTCTCTATTGCTCTCTACTGCGCTTAATTGCTCGCCGGAGTCCCATAGCACCGCCGCCGAGCCGCTTCGCCGTGGACCGCCCCCCTCCGGTGCCCCTGCCCCGACCTAGCCCCCACCGGACGATTCCCCGCGCCCTCCCCAACCTTCCCGGCCGCTCGGGTCACCCCAAAGACCCGCAGAGCGCCCGCGCCCCTCGTCTCCGGCGAGTCCTCCGCCGCGGAGACGAGCGCCGCCGCCTCTGCTAGCCGTAGGAAAGGCCAAGGCCGGCCACCCGACCCCCGCCGTTCATCCCAGATCAGGCGGCCCTGATTCAATTAGCCCGGGCCCAATCCTGGCCGTCCGCCGGAGATCCAACGGCCCAGGGCCGTTTCCCTCAGACCCCGCGCCCGCTCTGCCGCCTGGCCCCGCCTGTCAGCCCGCCCGCGCCCGCTCTGCCGCCCGGCCCCGCCTGTCAGCCCGCCCGCGCCCGCTCTGCCGCCCGGCCCCGCCTGTCAGTCGTCCGCCCCGCGCTGCCCGCCCGGTCCCGCCTGTCAGCCGCTCAGGCCGTCACGCGCTCGCGCGCCCGCCCGTGGATCTAATCTCGGGCGTTGATCCGAGATCCAACGGCTATAAAAGCCCGATACCCCTTCGCCCGCGCGTTTTCTTAAAGAGACCCCCTGCTTCCTGAAAATTAACCCGCCGTCCCTGGATTCTCCCAGTTAGGTCCTCGGACCTTTTATTTAATTCAAAATAAGTATTTAGGGTATATTTTTAATCCCTAAACTTGTAAAATTCATAACTTTGTCATATGAACTCCAAATTAGGTGCTTCAAATTGCAAAATGCTCATAGTATTTTTGTCTACCTATTTAACCAATGTTTCCCTGCTGTTTTTATGTCCCAATTAATAGTTGATCATTAAGATAAGATTAAGGTTATTGGAACCCATATTTGAGATAAATAAAAGATAGAAGACTTTAATAAAAGTGGGAGCACCTAAGTTTATGGACTTAAAACCATGTAATGATTTAACCCCACCACTGACTTAAACCTGATTAGTGGATAATGAATCATTTTGTATAGTCCTCTACCCTAGACCTAGGGAATACCAGAGTGCCTATCCCTTTTCTATTATGAACTTGTGATCTCTCTGCTGCATATGTTTGGTATATTATTTTTGTTTGTTATTTCCCAAGTGCATAGTGTGAATGATTACTTTACGTAGACAACGAGCAGTCTGTGTTTCCCGAGGACGTTGCAGAGGAAGTTCCTGATCAACAGTTTGGTGAAGGCAAGTGTCCTCTGACCCATTATGTCCTACTCATTTATAACTTACTACCCCGCATTACTTACTTGAAACCTAAGGATTGACTAGCTTTACACTTTACTTTATCCTTGATGACCTTATGGGCTGTTATGGTTAGCATTCTGCTATTGCCTTAACTTAATCAATGAACATGATGTGACTATTTACAATACTGTTATCCTGATGATATTGATGATCTTGTGATACTCTAGGGGGCTCAGGCTGTTTCCTGAGTACCTCTCCGTAAGGACCTGTTCGTTGAGAGACCACCCGGGATAACAGTGCAACCATGAGGGTGAAATGGGATGCCCTTAGCTAATTAATTAGAGGAACTAGAGGTGTAGTTGCTTCGCCGTTGTGCCATCAATGGGGTCCAGGCACAGTGCTTGCTCTGCCGAGGCTGAGTGCCGAGGTTCTTTCGTTTTGCTTTTGTTAGTCACTCTCCTGCGGGGAGGGGTACTGTGTTTATCAAACTGGAGAAACCTAACGGGCGGCTACGATCTCTAGGGAATCTTTGTAACAGCTACGTAGTGATACCCTGCCGGACCACCTAGGTAGTGGTCAATGGGGATTAGCTCTCCCCGGGCAGAAAGGGCATCATGACTCATGGGTAAAGTGTGCGACCTCTGCAGAGGGTAATGAAACTGATATATCAGCCGTGCTCACGGTTAAGAGCAGCCTTGGGATCCTCTTTGATTAGAGATACAGATGGTTCGAGATACAAGGATTATGTTATGGTTTTGGTTCGAATATGATGATGTTGTTCCTCGATGAGGAAGTGGTTCATGGGTTGGTTAATGCTAAAATCTGGCTTCTACTAATGATAAATACCTGACCAACTAAAAGCAACTGCTTGAGCCTAACCCCACATAAAGCTAGTCCACTTCAGCCAAACGGGACATTTGCTGAGTACGTTGATGTGTACTCATCCTTGCTTTACCACAAAACACCAGGTTGTCCGCATTGTAACCACTGCTCAGGAGAAGGCGAAGCCGTGGAAGGAGACTTCCAGGAGATCCAAGACTACGACGAATTCTAGGTGTGGGTTGGCGGCAACCCCCAGTCAGCTGCCTGTGAAGGCCCTATCTTTACTGCGTTTCGCTAGCACTTTGATTTAACTGTTAAGTGGATGACTATGTGGATGACTATGACTCTGTGATGTAATAAGTTAATACTCTCTTAAGTTATTATTCGAGCAATGTGCATTGATGTTCATTTATGTAATCGCTGTGTACGTGAGTTCTGATCCTGGCACGTACATAGTTCGCACTTGGTTTGCCTTCCAAAACCGGGTGTGACACGAATCCAAACGCCGGTGACCCGAATCACGGCGGAGGGATCCGTCGGCGGTGAGGACAGTCGCGCGGTTGGTCTGATCCAGTCAAGCTACTGTACCATGGCGAGCTCGGTTCAGACAGTCTGACAGAGCGATTTGCATGGGAGTTTTCTTCCAAATTCATGTGGCAACAGGCCCAAGTCTCTGCACCAAAGTTGTAGTGCTACATACCAGCTACAAATAGGCTATAGGGATTAAACCTATTTGAGCAATGGATCAAGGTTTAATTCAACCCCAAAGATGGCTTTGTTACACTGAACTTCTGAATTTCAGACTGAATCAGCCTGACAGCCAATCTTCAGGCTTAATTATCTCCAACATTTCCTTAACAACAATGTTCCCACTCTTAAGCAAAGTTGTTCTCTTTTAATAGATCTTCAAATTTGGTGTGGTGACCTAGGGCAAAATCTCCTTTGTTTAGAAGTTACAAGGTCACAAAGATGAGTACAATACACTGAAATTAGACTTAGTCAAAAGAGTTCAAATGTGACTTTTTTGCAAATAAGTCCAAAATCAAATATTTGGCTTTCAAGTCCACACATTTGGGAACCAAGGGACTTAAGAACCTTATTTGACTTGATTTTTGCACTTTAGTCCAAAAGTGGACCAATTTTGCACATAGACCCCTAGGGTTTAGTTTTAGGGTTTTCCAGGGTTCCATTTAGGGTTTCTTGTATCCCAGGGGTATAAATGTGACTCCACTTTGTTTTTGGGGATATTTTATGACTCTTTCCCTAAAGTCTTTAGGTTTTCTCATCTTGGGTTAAGTTTTACCCCTTTAATCCCTATTTAGGGTTAAGTTTCCTATCCAGGGTGCTATTTGCAAAAACACTTAAAACAATACAACTTGTTTGAAATTTTTGCCTAGTGAATGCACTCTAGGTGTGTCAAACATATGCAATGCCAATGTTTATGATTTCATGCTCAAGTTTTAGTTACAGTAACACCAGGGGTGTTACATCCTTCCCCCCATAAAAGAATCTCGTCCCGAGATTTAAAGTCCTAGGGTGAGTAATGGAAAAGGAAATGTGTCACATTTTTATTTCCTTATTTCTGGTACAAGGCAGGGGTGGTGTGGGGGTTCACTTCTTTATTGCAATAACTATATACACTTTACAAATTACATGAGGCTAGAAAGCCTGGGAAATTCTTATTCAAGAAGTCTTGAGTTTCCCACGTAGCCTCTTCCTCAGAATGCTGGTTCCATTGTATCTTGTAGAACTTGAGAGTCTTTCTCCGGGTAACCCTGTCCTTTTGATCCAGAACTCGAATAGGATGTTCCGAGTACGTTAAGTCTGGTTCCAGGACAACATCTGTCACTTCAATGGTTCGATCGGGAACCCGTAGACACTTCTTTAATTGCGATACATGGAACACATTATGTACAGCAGACAATGTTTTGGGAAGTTGAAGTCGATACACCACTGGCCCATATCTTTGAAGAATAGGAAATGGACCAATGTACCTGGGTGCAAGCTTTCCCTTTACCCCGAAACGCGATACTCCCTTTATTGGTGAAACCTTCAAGTAGACGTAGTCTCCTTCCAGGAAGTATAAGGGCATTCGCCGTTGGTCTGCACAACTCTTCTGACGAGCTTGTGCTTTCTTCATATTATGAATAATTTTCTGAACCTTATTCTCGGCTTCTTTCACCAGATCAGGTCTAAAGAAGCACCTTTCACCAGGTTCAGACCAATTTAGCGGAGTCCAACACCGTCGTCCATATAAAGCTTCAAAAGGTGCCATCCTAATACTTTCTTGATAACTATTATTGTATGAAAACTCCACCAAAGGTAAACATTCATCCCAATTTGGTGAGAAATCCAGGACACATGCCCGCAGCATATCTTCAAGTATTTGGTTCACTCTCTCAGTCTGCCCACTGGTTTGAGGATGATAGGCCGAACTGTGGAGTAACTTAGTACCCAGGGATTTATGAAGTTCTTCCCAAAATTTGGATACAAATTGCGGTCCACGATCCGACACTATAGTCTTTGGAACACCATGCAAACTGAGAATACGAGCAATATATAATTCCGCATAGGTAAGTACCGGGTAATATGTCTTGACCGGCAGAAAATGAGCAACCTTTGTAAGTCGATCAACAATCACCCAGATAGAGTCATACCCTTTTGCGGTCCTGGGCAATCCCACAATGAAGTCCATGCTTATGTCTTCCCATTTCCATGTTGGTACTGGTAATGACTGCAATGGACCGGCAGTTTTCATGTGTATGGCCTTGACACGTCTGCAAGTGTCACACTTAGCCACATAGCGTGCAATTTCAATTTTCATCTTCGTCCACCAGTAGTGCTGTTTTAGATCATGATACATCTTAGTGCTTCCCAGATGAATAGAATAGCGACTAAGATGCGCTTCATCTAAGATTTGCTGGCGGAGTTCTTCATTCTTTGGCACTACTATGCGGTTGTTAAACCATAACACACCTTGATCGTCTTCCTTAAAACATTTGGCTGTTCCAGCCCTTATCTTCTCTCGTATGTGCTTCATACCCAGATTATCCTTTTGAGCATCAATTATCTTTTGCAGAATGATTGACTCAAGCTTCAGCTGATTTAGATTCCCTTGCTGGATTATCCCCAGGTTTAGCTTCTCCATTTCTTGACATAAAGTGTTCTCGGAGGTCTTTGCCATAAGACAGTGGCAGGAAGTCTTACGACTCAATGCATCTGCCACCACATTGGCCTTGCCTGAGTGATAATGGATCTCTAGTTCATAGTCTTTAATGAGCTCAAGCCATCGTCTTTGCCTCATATTTAACTCTGACTGGGTAAAGATGTACTTCAAACTTTTATGATCTGTATATATGTGACAGATATTTCCCAGCAGATAGTGACGCCATATTTTCAGGGCATGAACCACAGCAGCTAGCTCCAGATCATGAGTTGGATAATGCTCCTCATGTCGGCGCAACTGCCTTGAAGCATACGCAATTACTCGGCCTTCTTGCATCAGTACACAGCCGAGCCCACTGCCAGATGCATCACAATATACATCAAAAGGCTTAGTGATGTCCGGTTGAGCCAATACCAGAGCAGTGGTTAATAATGTCTTCAATTGCTCAAAGGCTTCATTACACTTAGAAGACCAATTGAACTTAATATCATTCTTCAATAAACTTGTGATTGGCTTCACAAGCTTAGAAAAATCGGGTATGAATCTGCGATAATATCCAGCTAGTCCAAGAAAACTCCGGACTTGGTGAACAGTGGTTGGGGGTTTCCACTCCAGAATATCTTTGACCTTGCTAGGATCTACCGCAATTCCTTTAGCTGATAACACGTGCCCCAAAAATTGAATTTCCTCCAGCCAGAACGCGCACTTGCTGAACTTGGCATACAGCTGATGTTCCCTCAGGCACGTCAATACAATCCGTAGATGCTGAGCATGCTCCTCTTCATTTTTAGAGTATATTAAAATATCGTCGATGAAGACCACGACGAACTTGTCCAACTCGGGCATGAACACCGAGTTCATCAAATAGGTGAAGTGGGCAGGAGCATTTGTGAGCCCGAAAGACATTACCAAGTATTCAAACAATCCATATCGCGTAGTAAATGCGGTCTTCGGTATATCCTCGGGCCGAATACGGATTTGATGATAGCCCGACCTGAGATCAATCTTAGAAAATACCCTCGCCCCAGTCAGTTGATCAAATAAGATGTCGATCCTTGGAAGAGGGTACTTATTCTTGATGGTGACCTCATTCAGGGGTCGATAATCCACGCACATCCGCAAGGTTTGATCCTTCTTCTTAACAAAAATGGCGGGGCAACCCCATGGGGACGAGCTTGGCCGGATGAATCCCTTATTCAGTAGATCTTGTAATTGAATCTTCAATTCCGCCAACTCATTATGGGGCATACGGTACGATCTTCGGGAGATAGGAGCCGTACCGGGCTTTAGCTCAATTACGAATTCTACATCTCTTTCAGGGGGCAGTCCAGGCAAATCTTCCGGAAATACATCTGGAAACTCACATACTACCGGAATGTTCTTGATCTCCGGTACAATGGCTTCAAATATTCTACCAGAAGCTTTGGCTGGATTGGTTTCGGGGAGAGACAAAAGAATTTCTTCTTGATTATAGCTCAACCTGACAGTTCTGAGTTCAGTGTTGAGGATTGCCTTGTGTTGGGTTAACCAATTCATACCCAAAATTACATCTATATCCTGGCCTTTCAGAACAATCATGTTAGCAGGAAAGTTCCGTCCGGCCATTGTTACTGGCACTTCATAGGCCACTTCTCTAGTAAAAATGTGTCCCCCAGGTGAATGAATTTTAAATCCCTCTCTTGATTCATGGCATGCAATGTGATGTTGCTCCACAAATTTCTTGCTAATGAAGGTATGCGAAGCACCAGAATCAAAAAGAATAATTGCAGGGTAACTGGCCACGGGAAACGTACCCATCATCACCGGCTCTCCTTCCGGTGTAGTGGCCACTTGAGTGTAGTATACACGCCCCGTTTTCTTGGTATTTCTCCCCACAGCATTTCCCTTGGGCTGAGTGGACTTCCCAGTTCCTTGCTGAGCATTGGATTGATTTTGCTTGGGGTACGGGCAGTCTTTGATAAAATGTCCTGATTTGCCGCAGTTGAAACACCCAGTTGAAGAGCTGGGCAAGGCAGGGAATCGAGTGCCTGGGGCACCCGGCTGATTTGGGGAAGTGGAGGTATTGTTGGGGCGGATAATAATGGGCTGTTTGAAAGGGAATGCTGGTGTACGGGAAAAAGTACGGTTTTGGCTAGAAGGCCGGATGACGAACCGTTTCCTCTTCGCCTGGCCCTGATTAGGCCTCTCACCACTGAATCCCTTATTCTTCCCAGAACTTGCGTATTTTGCTTCCACAGATAAGGCTATACTGACAGCCTTTCCATATGTGAGATCAATACATGTGGCCATCTTTCGCTGCAACCGGTCATTTAGACCTCTCATAAAACAGTTCTTTTTCTTCAAATCAGTATTCACCTGGTCGATGGCATACTGCGACAGGTGATTAAACTTGTTAAGATACTGATTGATGGTGTCTCCTCCTTGTTTCAGCTTCATGAATTCCTCTTGTTTCATATGCAGCACCCCTTCCGGTATGTAGTGCTCACGGAAGGCTGCTTTAAATTCTTCCTAGGTGATTTGATGGTTGTCAGGTTGGATAGCCACAAAATTTCCCCACCAAGTACTGGCAGGGCCATTTAGTTGCTGTGCCGCGAACAATGGCTTTTGTGTTTCAGAACAACGAAGAAGGCCAAACTTTTGTTCAATAACTCGTATCCACTCGTCGGCTTCTAGCGGGTCTTCTGCTTTGGTAATTAGAGGTGGACGAGTTTCGGAGAAGTCCAGATAGGTGGTTTCACGGGGACCTTGCTGAAAACCTCTTCCTGCCTGCTGCTGGAACTGCTGCTGACCCGCCATTTCCCTAAGGAAGCGGGTATTGTCTGCGGTGGCATTCACCAAGGCGGCAATCGCCTCGGCTAGCGTGGGTGGAACCGGAGGTGGATTTGGGGTGACATCCCGACCCCCAGAAGTTCCGGCTGCGTCCTGTCCGTGAGTCCTGGTCGGCATCTGAGGCATAAACATTTGAATAAACATAATATGCCAAAGAGACCTTCCATTTTACATTACTATAAAAAGTAATGATACAGACTCGATATTACATAACAGGATACATTACCCATTATACAAAAGTTCAACATATTATACAACCGTACATTCTACAATACACTACTCTACTTCTATTACACCATTAGTCCTGCTTTCCGTTACTTTTGGCGGCCTCATCGTCAGGTGTGGGAGTCCAGACGTCAACCAACCTCAAAGAAGGAGGGGGTTCAAAAAGGTCTAACTCCCCACCCAACGCGCGTCCCGCAACGTGAGAGGGTCCGGCTTCCGCCTCAGCAGAGTATGCAGGCACACTAGGGTGTAATTGTGAGTATAGTATATGGACTTCCTCATGCAACGTATTGCAGTAGACCTGCAGGTCGTCGACAGTTGAGCTAAGTTCTTTAATTCGGGCCTGAGCCCTTGCTTCCTTAGTACATGCCAGCAAATGAGACTGTACTGCCCAGTCAAGTGCTAAGTCTCGATCAGCAAGCTGATCCTGCAGGTGACGGATGTCCCTTCTTAGTTCATTGATTCTATCTCCGTCTGCGACCCAAGCATTGGTCCTGTGTTGCAGCTCTGCTTGAAGTCGACTCACTCGGGCTTCAAGGTCTCCTATGGGGTCATTACTTCCGCTGCTGCTACTTTCGTGTCGAGGGGCTAGTTGATGCCGGGGTACTCCAATTGGTCCCGTTGACTTACGTGCCGTTAGCCTTGTGCGTGGTGGCATCTTTCTAAGGGGGAAAATTTATTAGCATAATTCTTAGCATGATGCATGAATAAGTACAGAATCAACCTTAGTCGATTCAACCTTCTATACATTGCACTCTTCCTATCTGGTCTTTAGAATAGACTCTTCAGAATACTTAGGTAAGAAGAGAAAAGAATTTTTAGGTAAGACTTTCGAAAATCCTTTTGAAGATGCCTCATAATGTCTGCAAAGAAAGGCTACGCTCCGATACCAGCTGTGACGGAACCTCCCAAGTAATTAGGCCCACCTACAGTTGTCCTTGTCCAACGGACTTCAGACAACCCTGTAGGTGCCCCTAAATTACTTGACAAGTTCGGTATCTTTCTTTACCTTACCAGGAACGATTCACCCGTCTTGTAGACATTACAGAACATCGGAGATAAAGAATTGCGGAAGCGATTACATAATCCACATTTATTTAAAAGCAAGCACAAGTTGTTTTATTACAGACCAGAACTAAGAGCGAGTGCTGAGTAGTAATATTATACAAACCAAGGGAGGCAAAAACTCCTCCCGAGAAGATTTAAGTAAAAGATCTATATGGAGGACCAAGTCCTCCCGCACTTCAGTCTTGGGTTTCTTCTTTGGGAACCACCTTGGCACAGAAGCAGCAGAAATCTGCTACTTCCTCACCTAAAAACAACGAAGGGATAAACCCTGAGTATGGAATTACTCAGCAAGACTTACCCGACTAAAGAAAAGACTCTCAAGGGTATGCTGGCTTTTAGGGAGTCAAGGTAAGGCTTCTCAATAATCAAAGACTCTGTTTTGCAGAAATGCTTACTAAAGTGGATCCTTAAAAATCCAATTTTATTTGTCAAGTTAAGTACAATTACCTGCAACTAGAGTTCTTATCTACCCTAGTTCAATCACTGGTCCTGCACTAGCCAATTTCTTAGCAAAAACCCATCATCTTTAGTGGAATGCAACGTGTAGGTCAGTGACCAAGTCTTCATAACCGCGAAGGTACGGCGATCCGAATCGATTATACTCAGCTGAGGATCTCCAATCACACGACATATGTAGCACTTAACCCTTGCATATGTCAACCCGCCACCGGGGTTCTTAAGACCGGATCAGGTTCACGCAAACTGAGAGCACAGATACACCACCGTCCAGCCTCTTGCCACGGAGGGTACTCGCTACTCTCGCCACCGCTCCACGCCCATTTCGTGTTATCTTATTCCGGCCTTAGTCTGCCCGAGGCAAGGCTTACCCATGACGAGGCATGTGACCAGCTAAAGGGTCCTCGATCATCAAGCCTACATCGAGACAGTCCTTAATCGACTCAGACGGAGACACTACACCAAGACTCTCTTCTCGTGCAAGTCAACCGCCCGGTCTTAGCTTAATCTTTTCAACCCAAAAACTTGGTACCAGGCAGAGGTACATCTTTTCCGATGTTGAACCCATCATGGCCATGATGGATTCACCATCAAGTTTTATTTTCGAAAACATCCCACCCACTTTTGCCACATCAACTTTTGTAAAAACAAAACATTTTGTTTTTCTAAAGCAAGACTGAGCATCAAAATCTTTTGTAAAAAGGGTGATCAAGGAAGGTAATCAAATTCAAGGAAGGTAATGCAGGAATTGTTTTATCAATCAACTCCTATCACCTAATGCATCAAGCAAGTGAGAAAGATTTAAAACAACAAGGAGGGTGGCAAATGCACCGGGGCTTGCCTGTGTTAACAGGTGAGTCCTGCTCGGATCCACAAATATCGAAATAAAAGCAGTTGCCTGCTTGAGGATCTGAGGTTGGTGGAGTCCCCTCTTCAGTGACTTCTTCTTCTTCTTCGTGTTCTAACATAACCATATATATGCATAAGAATGGATGCCATGGGATGCTCATGAGGATGCGAAGATAATATAAACTTATTATCTAAGTCTTGAGTACAACTTTCCTTCACGGTACTCCGAGAACCTAGGGTTTCCGGAGTCGGTAAAGGAGTTCATAGGGCAGGGGGGTGGTTTTGGGTTCTAGTTATCAAACATGGTCCAAATCAACTCATATTCTACCCAAGGCTTCTAAATATTGTTTTAAGTTCCCATAAAAAGTTTGGGCATTTTTGGACTTACCAATAATTTTCTAAAAATCCATAACTAATACTTTTAACCATTTTAAATACCCCAAAATTTCTTATTTCCTCCAAAAATCACAAACTTATTTTTATTAAATTCTAGGGAAAATTATGAACCTAGGAAAATTGGTTTTACAATTTTGCCATTTTTCTACTGTTTTCTATAATTGTTTTGGCTCTGGGGATAAAAGAAAAAGAAAAACGGAGGAATAGTACTCGACCGAATTCAGCCCAGGTCGGCCCACTACCAGCAGAAGCACGCCCACGCGCGCGCGCCCGCGCCCGCCGTGGAGTTTTTGCAACAGGGCCCTTGGGGTTTTAACTAATCGAAGATAGGTTTGATTACTATTCTACTGTGTCGCTGCCGACTTGCAGATAAGCCCTCCATGTTCTATTTCTTCGCAGTGGGAGGTCCACGACAACGACCGCGTGGAGGATGAACTCCGGCGAGGTCGTGCCGGCTGATTTAAGCAACAGCCGGTGCTCCCGAGCGGTGTACACCGGATTAAACCTTCCCCGAACGATTCCCCTAACCTAATTTCACAATTGGTAAGCTATCACGCCCTGTCCACGTGAACCGCGAATGATGAGGACAATGGTACGTGTTCCCGGTGATCTCTGGCAGTCTGGTTCAATTAAAGGGTTCGAGGGGTTTGCGGGGTACCTAAGGAGGCTAGAACAAGCGGCAGAGGGACTTGAGCTTACCTGAATTGAGCTAGTCACGGTGAGGTCTTCTTCACGGCGACGGAAACCGAATTGGGGGAAGTGAGCGATTCTCTGGCTATGGGGGCTAATCGGAGACGGGAGGGGTGGCTATGGTTTTGGTACGACCTAGCGCAACTGGCCGGGGGCTCAATTTATAGATCCCCGGGGCGGTGGCGCTCAATTTGAGCGGATAACGGAGGCGGCCGGAGATGAGGAAGAGGTCTGGCGTCTTGGTTACGTGTTCCCAGCTGTGGCGAGCTCATCGACGCTGATGGGACTGCAGTAGGGAATCACGGTGATGTAATGGCGTGGTTAGGACACGCGGTGGCCAACGGCGAGGGCACGTCGGCGGTGAGCACTTTACCCGCAGGCGGTGAACCAGGGGAGAAGTACCGCGGCCGACCGAGGTGGCTTCCAGCTTGACGACAATGAGGATCTTTTACCCCGAGAGGTTATCCACAAATCCGGTGCACGAATCCAAACGCCGGTGACCCGAATCACGGTGGAGGGATCTGTCGGCGGTGAGGACAGTCGCGCGGTTGGTCTGATCCAGTCAAGCTACTGTACCATGGCGAGCTCGGTTCAGACAGTCTGACAGAGCGATTTGCAGGGGAGTTTTCTTCCAAATTCATGTGGCAACAGGCCCAAGTCTCTGCACCAAAGTTGTAGTGCTACATACCAGCTACAAATCGGCTATTGGGATTAAACCTATTTGAGCAATGGATCAAGGTTTAATTCAACCCCAAAGATGGCTTTGTTACACTGAACTTCTGAATTTCAGACTGAATCAGCCTGACAGCCAATCTTCAGGCTTAATTATCTCCAACATTTCCTTAACAACAATGTTCCCACTCTTAAGCAAAGTTGTTCTCTTTTAATAGATCTTCAAATTTGGTGTGGTGACCTAGGGCAAAATCTCCTTTGTTTAGAAGTTACAAGGTCACAAAGATGAGTACAATACACTGAAATTAGACTTAGTCAAAAGAGTTCAAATGTGACTTTTTTGCAAATAAGTCCAAAATCAAATATTTGGCTTTCAAGTCCACACATTTGGGAACCAAGGGACTTAAGAACCTTATTTGACTTGATTTTTGCACTTTAGTCCAAAAGTGGACCAATTTTGCACATAGACCCCTAGGGTTTAGTTTTAGGGTTTTCCAGGGTTCCATTTAGGGTTTCTTGTATCCCAGGGGTATAAATGTGACTCCACTTTGTTTTTGGGGATATTTTATGACTCTTTCCCTAAAGTCTTTAGGTTTTCTCATCTTGGGTTAAGTTTTACCCCTTTAATCCCTATTTAGGGTTAAGTTTCCTATCCAGGGTGCTATTTGCAAAAACACTTAAAACAATACAACTTGTTTGAAATTTTTGCCTAGTGAATGCACTCTAGGTGTGTCAAACATATGCAATGCCAATGTTTATGATGTCATGCTCAAGTTTTAGTTACAGTAACACCAGGGGTGTTACAGTCATGGCCCTTGCCATCCTCCGCCGGGGGCCCGGTCTTATGGAAGTAGCGCCGGAGCATGACACATTCTTCGAGGGTGTGCTTGACGGGCCCCTGGTGATAGGGGCACGGCTCTTTGAGCATCTTGTCGAATGCGCCGGCCCCTCCAGGAGGTTTCTGAGGGTTCCTGTGCTTGGCCGCAGCGACGAGATTCGCGTCTACGGCGTCGCGCTTCGCTCGCGACTTGTTTTTAGCCTTCTTCTTCGTGCCCCGCTGGGCGGATGGCTCAGGGGCGTCTATCTTCGGCTCTTCCTAAGGCTGCTTGTCCTTTCGGAAGATGGCTTCGACCGCCTCTTGACCCGAGGCGAACTTGGTGGCGACGTCCATCAGTTCGCTCGCACAGGTGGGAGTCTTGCGCCCCAGTTTGCTCACCAGGTCTCGGCAAGTGATGCCGGCAAGGAAAGCCCCGATGACATCCAACTCGGTGACGTTGGGCAGCTCGGTGTGCTACTTTGAAAACCGCCGGATGTACTCTCGGAGGGACTCCCCTGGCTGCTGGCGGCAGCTTCAGAGGTCCCACGAGTTCCCAGGGCGCACATAGGTGCCTTGGAATTTTCCCGCGAAAGCTTTGTCCAGATCGTCCCAGTTGGAGATCTGCGCAGGAGGCAGATGCTCCAGCCAGGCTCGGGCGGCGTCGGAAAGGAAAAGGGGTAGATTACGGATGATGAGGTTGTCATCATCCACCCCTCCCAACTGGCATGCTAGTCGGTAGTTTGCGAGCCACAGCTCCGGCCTCGTCTCCCCTGAGTACTTGGTGATGGTAGTCGGGGCTTGGAAACGGGCAGGGAACGGCGCTCGTCGTATGGCCCGGCTGAAGACTCGCGGACCAGGTGGTTCGGGTGAAGGACTGCGATCCTCCTCACTGTTGCAGCGTCCCCCATGCCTGGGATGGTAGCCTCGGTGCACCTTCTCGTCGAGGCGGGCTTGATGGTCGAGATGGTGGTGCTCGTTGCTGAGGCGTTCCTGGGTGGCAGGCGCCTCGTCCCGCGTGCGCTCGGGATGGACCGAGGCTTCCCGAATGCGTCGGGAGGACACCGCGTGATGCTCCGAGGGGTCAGCTCGCCTGCGGGAGGCGGAGCTCTCGGCTCCTCGAACCGCGGCGCCTTCTAGGAGATTCTTGAGTTCACCCTGGATACGCCGTCCCTCGGTGGTGGATGGCTCCGGCATGGCTCAAAGCAGCATCGCCGCTGCAGCTAGGTCCTGGCCGGACCCGCTGACGGCCGGGGGCAGCGCTGTCCTGGCATTGTCGACGATACGGCGCCGGATGTCTTGGGCCCGATGACAGGCTTCTCCGGCGAGTGTTCGGCCTGCCCACTCCTGTTCGATGTTCTGTCAGAGCTGTACAAGCCGGCCTGCTTCCCCGTCGACCTAGGCCTGCATCTCACGGATTTTCTCGAGTTGTATGTCCTGACCCCCCGCAGGGACTGGGACCACAGCTAGCTCCCGTGGGATGTCAACGCGAGATGCGGGCCTAGGGGGATCGTCAACCTCTGGCATACCGAGGTGGTTGCCTTTGTTGTGATCTCCCAGATCGACGTGGAAACATTCGCGACTTGGGCCATAACCCTCGTCGTCAAGGTCATGGCCATCGTCAGAACAATTGGAGAGGCAGTGGTCACAGGCGGACATGAAGCCCCGCATGGCACCAGGGTCATTGAGGGCAGAGAAATCCCAACCGGAGTCGGGGTCGTCCTCTTCCTCAGAACCCGCCGGTCCAAAGGTTGAAACGGCTGTCAATCGGTCCCAGGTCGACCACATGTGGTACCCCGGAAGGTTTGGATATGCCTTTACGAAGGCGCTCACCATAGCGGGATCGCTAGGTGGATCGAAGCTGAACTGAAAAGGTACGGGATGGAAAACGGACGGTACCTCTTGGTCGTTGGACGGTGGTGAAGTCATGTCGGGGGCGGAGCACACCGTCATCTCAGGCACGAGGGTAACGCCCAGCAGGTCCTTTGCGAGGGTGCTAGCGTCATCAGTCCGCTTGGGGCTGACACGTCGCGGGGAAGTGACATGCGCCGTCATCTCAGACGCGAGGACAATGTCCGACATGTCCCCCGGGGGAGTGCCGGCGTCATCGACTCGCTCTGGTGCGACAGCCGACAAGGTGCCGCCTCCTACGTTGCCATGGTTGCCTCGTCTCCGCCTCCTTCGACAAGGAGGGTGGCGGGGACGACCGGAGTGCACCTCTTCTGCCGCAGGGAGATGCTGTCGTAGAGCTCGCCGCCGCCGGGCGAGTCGGAGACCGTCGTTGTCGTCACGCCGCGGGGGGAGGAGTACCATGTCGTAGCTGCCGTCGAGGGACATGAACTCGAGACTCCTGAAGCGGAGCACCGTCCCGGGCTGGAGAGGTTGCTGAAGACTCCCCATCTGGATCTCAATGGGAAGGTGTTCGTTAACACGCAGCAGGCCCCTACCTGGCGCGCCAACTGTCGGCGTCTCGGACCCAGGGGGGTCCCATGGACCGACCAGTGAAATCGCTGCATGCCCCTGCCCAGATGGGTTGGCGCGAGATGAAACACAAGAGGTGGGACAAGCCTTGTATTATCCTGCACCAGGGGTGCCGCTTGTAGTAGGGGTTACAAGCGCGTCGCGTGAGGGAGAGAGAGAGACACAGAGTTCGTCCGCCGCTTCCCTCGCGCGAACCCCCCTCAGGGTGGCCCTGGACCTCTCTTTTATAGAGGCAAGGAGAGGGTCCAGACGTACAATGGGGGGCGTAGCTATGCGCTAACGTGTCCGGCAGTGGAATGCCTAAGCCCTGTGTACATGCCAACGTGGCCGTTGGGGGAGAGCTTGGGCCCTATACATGTGATGGCGTGGCCGTCGGAGGAGCGCCTGAGTCCTGTAGGAGCACAGCTGGCAGCGCGGTGAGGATCCTGCTGACGTCTCCTTGATGTCGTAAGGGGCTGAGAGCCACCGGCGTCATGGTGCACGCGGGGCACCATCATTACCCGTCGCCGGGGTAAGCCATATGGGACGCCGGTCTTGTTTCTTGTAGCCTGAGCAGGCTAGGAATAGGGAAATGATGCATCCCCTATTAGCGCAGTCAGTCCGAGCCCAGGGTCGGTCGAGGCGGAGACTTCTCTTGAGGCCGAGGCCGGGGTCGGGTGAGGATGCGATTCCTCCTGAGACCGGGGTCGAGGCCGAGTCCGGGGGTCGGGCGAGGCGGAGATCTCCTCCCGAGGCCGGAGCCTGAGGTCGGGCGAGGCGGAAACCTCCTCCCGAGGCCGGAGCATGAGGTCGGGCGAGGCGGAGCTTCCTGTTGCGCCCGAGGCTGAACTCGGTGGTTGATCGTGACTTGTTGTCATCGTTGCCGGGGTGGCTGACACGACAGTCGGAGCGGAGCGAGCGGCTCTGTTTTCCTGTCATGTCAGACAGTAAAGAAGAGGGGCGAAGTGACTGCGGTCACTTCGGCCTGCCCGTCTGAGGCGCGTGTGTCAGGATACGGTGTCAGGCATCCCCTGCATTTAATGCGCCTACGAAGCGGTCGGTTGGTGAGGCGGTCTGGCCAAGGTTGCTTCACAACGAAGCCTGCCCGAGCCGGGCCTCGGGAGAGCCGAGGGGGCGCCCGCTGCCTGAGGAGGCCCTCGGGCGAGGCGTGAATTTGTCTGGGACTACTGTTCCAACCCGAAGCTGGGCTCGGGTGAGATCGCGTCCCTCGGGTAGACGAAGTCTTGACCTGAACCGCACCAATCAGTTGGTCTGAGGGTGTTTACCAGCCATGATTAGGAGCGTTGGGGGTACCCCTAATTATGGTACCCGACAATTCCCTTAAGGGGTGATTAAAAGGGACTAAACCATATAAATTCTACCTTTGCCCCTGCTTTATTTGAATTGCACTAGTGACATGAGAATGTTAAGGGGTATTTTGGTCCTCTTATGATTCATTTAATGTGTTTTGAATACTTTTATTCACTAGAACCAAACAGGATAGGGACTAAACTTTAGTCTCTTAACTAAATTTTAGTCCTTGGACTAAAGGAACCAAACGGACCCTATGTATTGATTGTATCTTAATGGACTTCTTGTTTTTGTGTTTGAGCCGTATGGTTGTATTTCTATAATAAGTATGTTAAATGTTTGTACCAAGTTGGCAAGTGTGGCTAGTTCACTGATTGCATGCATGTATTACTGTATTGATATAATCAGTTTTCAAACTAATCTTTTGATGCAACATGATGTTTGTTGTTATATGTTGTATGCATATGCTATAATCAGTTGGATAGATGGCAAGTGTATGTTGTTTGTGTCGGTGGGTTTGAAGAGTACTCTGTTTTTCTTGCACACTCACCTGTTTTTGTTGTATGTTGTGTGCACAAGAAGTTGGCGAGAGGCAGTTGCGTTGTCCAATTTTTTGAAAATAAAAAACCAAAAATCAAACCGAAAATGTCAAAAACTGAAGTACTCGGGTTTTACATATTTTGGCTATCGAACGCTTTTCAAAGTATGGAAACTGAAGTTTTCCTATACCAAAAAAACCGAACCTAAAAAACCGAGTAAACTGATTGTTGAGCCCTAACCATACGTCCATCAAAAGCGCACCAAATAGAGTTCCATTGCTCAAGTGTGAATATTGTTTTGTGAACCATGTGTACAATAAAAAAGAGAGACTTGTATTTTGCATGTCCTTCCATGTTATTGTAGCAGCATATTTAATTTAGGCAAAATAGTCATATTCGTCCTCGAACTTTCATCCAACACTCAAATTCATCCCTCAACTATCAAAACGCTCATATTACGAAAACAGATCAATTGTAGTTACTTCAGGTAATCAACATATAGGGTCAGACCTAGATCGGACCTATACGTCAGTGACCTATCTGCAGTTATCTCCTAAAAAGTAACTACCGACAATACATAGGATCTCGTCGCCCCTGAATTTCATCATCCATCCGACATGGCACACTTCTTTGAGAAGAAAAGACCATTCAAAACCAATGAACTTAGGAACCAAGTTATCAAGGGTTGATGGTAAGATTTGATGTCATCGATGCAAAATTATGGATCACAACTCCATAACATGCTTTTGTGAAAATGGTGTTTATGCATTTTCGATTTTTTCATTACTATTGTAATGTATTATTTCACATAAGACGACACTAACTTCGACCATATAACAACAGGAGGACACTAGGCCGCATAGTCTATCACAACAAGCTACCACTAAACCTACGCAATCCAAACAATCTAAAAGAAAACATCCATCCACATCATCGACTCAAAGCAAGGGGCTCGATGGTTATGGGTTACACTATAAAAAAGGACACATATTCTTCCTTTATCGTGATTACAGTAATTGTACCAACCAATCCAGATTAGTTGCATATAATGTTATAACTAAGTAAATTTAAAATATTTTTCTATTTTAGTCTAGCCAAAGCAAAAGATAGGTTTATTTTTTAAGATGTAAGTCAACTATTGAAGCATCGACAAAAGGCCCCTGCTGGTGAGAGTAATGCTGGAAAAGGTGCTACCAAGGCAACCATGAGTGTAACATGTGGTAACATTCAGTCCTTATTAGCTCCGTGGGGGCAATTTTTCATATTGTTTGGAAGCTCACAAACTCAGGGATCGAAACTCGCTTCTCTTCATTTTACATGAGAAAGAAAACTGATGAGGACATAGCCTCTATGCATATGACCATGATTAAAGAATTGCATTAAGGTGTAGTAACTCAACAAGATATGACGTATGATAGGATAGGCCAAACTTATTAAAGAATAAGTTAATCTTTTGATATTCATCTCTCGAGTCGTGGTGTCCCCCTTTAGACAAGGGTTGCAATCAACCCCCCTAAAGTGATCACATAGATCAAACTTGAGTGCCATTATTCTTCCTTATATCACAACTATTCCCATTTGCAAGGAATCTCCATAACTTGGAGTCTCTTGCACCCTTAAAAAACAAAGTTAAAACTTAGAGTAAGGTAGGGAGAGAAAGTACACATATTAGAGAAAAATGCAACAACACACACAAGAGAGAAGATCATGAGTGCACAAAGTCACAAAGACACGAGAATAGCTCAGAAATGTCACTCGAAACTCACTAAATCATTGGAATGCATCGTTGCAGAGAGTCAGAGTGTTGGTGTGCTCTTTGAGTGTTTGGGTACTAAATGGAGGTGCCTAGGGGTCTTTTATATAGGCCAAGAGGGCCTAGGAGTCATTGCATCTTCTAATAGAAAGCTGCAGAAACCTTCCTGTCTATGGGCGCACCGGACCGGCCGGTGCACCATTGGACCGGGTCTGTGCGTCCCTAGACCGGGATCTGATTGGCACCTTTCCTAACCCGGGTGGCATCGGACCGAGTTCGTGCGCCACCGGACCGTTCGGTGACGTCAGCTAGCCATTGGCGCCAAATTTGGCTGTTGGAGAATCATCCCAGTGCACACCGACCGGTAATGTTCACGGTCCGATGAATTTTATAATAAAATTTTCGAGACCGAGCAGTATGGCTAGGTCCCATGGACTCGATCTAGTGCACCACCAGACTAGTCCGACGCGACCCAAACCAGACCAAGTTTGGCTCTTTTGAGCCAATCTCCTCCAAACCTATTTAGCTTTCTTTTAGGACTTCTCTACGACTTAGACAAACATAATTAGCATGTAATTCAATTGACTAAGTGTGGAGAACTTAAACCTCATGTTTATGTTGTTTTACCCAAAGTTGCACTTTTGACCCTCCAGATTAGCTCATGGACTTGATCTCTTCAACTTGCCTTCAATTAGATCTGTGCTCATACTCAAATCAATGTAGTTAGTCCAATGTGGTGTGTTAGACATTTATGACCAAAATAGGTAGAAATGGTCATATGGCACAAGGTGAGAAGGAGATGACTTCTTCACTTAATTGCTCTTCACAAGGTGAGTATTGAACTTAGAGCAATTATCAAGTAAGTAGAAGCAGAGAGAATCGCACACGAATAACAACAGGTAACACGGCGATTTTTATCCCGTGGTCGGCCAAGTAGAACACTTGCCTACTTCCATGTTGTGGCATCTCAATGGACGGGGATTGCACTCAACCCCTTTCAAGCAATCCAATGATCCACTTGAATACCACGGTTTTCTTCCTTATAGCAGATTTTCCCTTTATGAGGAATCTCCACAAGCTAGAGCCTCTAATCCTTACAATATTGATCACAATGAAATACACAAGAGTAAGAAAGGGAATAGAAACACACGCAAGAGCTAGAGTCACAATAGCGACACACACATAAGTCAAAAAACGAGCAGACAAACACAGTGCAGCGAGTACACAACTCAACAAGTGCTCAAATTTCAAACACAATGATCTGGATGCGTGCTTGCAGAGTTTAGGTGTCTTAGGATGTTTAATGGAGGCTTGGTGTACTGCTCCATGTGCCTAGGGGTCCATTTTATAGCCCCAAGGCAGCTAGGAGCCATTGGATCTCCATTTGGTAGGCAATTCTTGCCTTCTGTCTGTTGGCGCACTGGACAGACTGGTGCACCACCGGACATGAACAGTGCACGATTTCTTTCCTTCTTTGGCAAAGCCAATCGTTGAACCCTCGATCCACTTGGCACACTAGACACTGTCCGGTGCACACCGGACAGTCCAGTGCGGCCTAATGATCGTTGGCTCTGGCCACGTTGAAAGGGAAATAGGGTCAAACCTTTTCCAAATGAATTTTGGTGGTTGAATTGCCCAACACAAATTATTGGACTAACTAGTTTGCTCTAGAATATATGTTCTACAGGTGCCAAACGTTCACAACAAACCAATACAAAGTTAAAAGAAAGGGTTCAAAACAAAGGAGCAAAGTAAACCGAAGGCAGCCCTAGTCTGGCGCACCGGACAGTGTCCGGTGCACCACCGGACAGTGTCCGGTGCACCACCGGACAGTGTCCGGTGCACCAAGGTGGATCAACTCAAACTCGCTAGCTTCGGGTTTTCGGGGAGTCGCTCCGCTATAATTCACCGGACTGTCCGGTGTAGCACCGGACTGTCCGGTGTGCCAGCGAAGAAATGGCTACCTGCGCCAATGGTCGACTGCAAAAGACTACAGTGAACATGAACAGTGCGCGCCTGCGCACGCAGAAGTCAGAGCAGCGCCAGAAGGCGCACCGGACAGTGAATAGTGACTGCCCGGTGCACCACCGGACTGTCTGGTGGCCCCACTTGTCAGAGCTCCAACGGTCGAACCCCAACGGTTGGGTGACGTGGCTGGCGCACCGGACAGTGTCCGGTGGTGCACCGAACTGTCCGATGCGCCATACGACTGCAGCCATCCCCAACGGCCACTTTGGTGGTTGAGGCTATAAATACCCCCAACCACCAACACTTCAAGGTATCCAAGTTTTCAGCCATTGCATTCAATACAAGAGCTCTAGACTTCACTCCAAGACACAAACAAAGAGATCAAATCCTCTCCCAAGTTCAAAGATCATTCCAATCAAATAGTGACTAGTGAGAGAGACATTTGTGTTCATTTGAGTTCTTGCACTTGGATCGCTTTTCTTCTTCTTTCTTTCTTGTTCCCAACTCAATTGTAATCAAGGAAAGAGACACCAATTGTGTGGTGGTCCTTGTGGGAACTTAGTGTCCGATTGATTGAGAAGAGAAGCTCACTCGGTCTAGGTGACCGTTTGAGAGAGGGAAAGGGTTGAAAGAGACCCGGTCTTTGTGACCACCTCAACGGGGAGTAGGTTTGCATGAACCGAACCTCGGTAAAACAAATCACCGCGTCTCACTCATCATTTGCTTGTGATTTGTTTTTGCCCTCTCTTTCGGACTCGATTTTATTTCTAACGCTAACCCTGGCTTGTAGTTGTGCTTTAAGTTTATAATTTTCAGATTCCGCCTATTCACCCCCCTCTAGGCGACTTTCAATTGATATCAGAGCCCGGTACTTTATTAGAGCCTAACCGCTCGAAGTGATGTCGGGAGAGCACGCCAAGAAGGAGATGGTGACCGGCGAGAAGCCCACCACAAGCCATGGGAAGGCTCCATCGGGAGAGTCCCGCAACAAGAAGAAGGAGGAATCACCTCCTCATAAGTCGCATCGGAGTGGCAACAAGAAAAAGAAGATGAAGAAGGTGGTCTACTACGAGACCGACTCTTCGTCGCCATCCACCTCCGGCTCCGACGCACCGTCCGTCACTTCTAAGCGCCATGAGCGCAAGAAGTTTAGTAAGATCCCCCTACGCTATCCTCGTGTATCCAAACGTACTCCTTTACTTTCAGTCCCATTAGGCAAACCACCCGTTTTTTATGGTGAAGATTATAATATGTGAAGTGACAAAATGAGGCACCCTCTAACCTCACTCCACACTAGCATTTGGGATGTTGTTGAGATTGGAGTACAGGTACCTTCGCTGGGGGATGAAGACTATGACTCGGACGAAGTTGCCCAAATCCGGACGAAGTTGCCCAAATCCGGCACTTCAACTCCCAAGCCACCACTATACTCCTCGCCTCTCTAAGTCGAGAGGAGTATAATAAGGTGCAAGGGTTGAAGAGCGCCAAAGAGATTTGGGACGTGCTCAAGACCACGCACGAAGGAGACGAGGTGACCAAGATCACCAAGAGGGAAATGATGGAGGGAGAGCTCAGTCGTTTTATGCTCAACCAAGGAGAAGACCCGCAAGCCATGTACAACCGGCTAAAAACCTTGGTAAATCAAGTGCGCAACCTCGGGAGCACTAAATGGGATGACCATGAAATGGTCAAGGTTATTCTTAGATCACTTTTTTTTCTTAATCCTACTCAAGTTCAATTAATTCGTGGTGATCCAAGATATAAACTAATGTCTCCCGAGGAAGTGATAGGAAAATTTTGTGAGCTTTGAATTGATGATCAAAGGCTCCAAGAAAATCATCGAGCAAGGGGCCTCCTCCACACCCGAGGCACAACCCGTTGCATTCAAGGCGGCGGAGGAGAAGAAAGAAGAGTCTACATCAAGTAGGCTTCCCATTGACGCCTCCAAGCTCGACAACGAGGAAACGGCGCTCATCATCAAGAGCTTTCGCCAAATCCTCAAGCAAAGGAAGGGGAAAGATTACAAGCCCTATTCCAAGAAAGTTTGCTACAAGTGTGGTAAGCCCGGTCACTTTATAGCAAAATGTCCTATTTCTAGTGATAGTGATAGGGGCAACGACAAGAGGGGGAAGAAGAAGTAGAAGAAGAGGTAATACAAGAAGAAGGGTGGCAATGCCCATGTTTGTCAGGAGTGGGACTCCGACGAGAGCTCCACCGACTCCTCCTCCGACGAGGACGCCGCAAACATCACCGTCAACAAAGGTCTTCTCTTCCCCAACGTCGGCCACAAGTGCCTCATGGCAAAGGACGGCAAGAAGAAGAAGGTAAAATCAAGATCCTCCACTAAATATGCAACTTCTAGTGATGAGGACAATTCTAGTGATGATGAGGATAACTTGCTTACTCTTTTTGCCAATCTTAACATGCAACAAAAAGAGAAATTAAATGAATTAATTAGTGCTATTCATGAGAAGGATGAACTCTTGGATAGCCAAGAGGACTTCCTAATTAAAGAGAATAAGAAGCATGTTAAGGTTAAAAATGCTTATGCTCTAGAAGTAGAAAAATGTGAAAAATTAACTAATGAGCTAAGTATTTGCCATGACACTATTTCTAGCCTTAGAAATGGAAATGCCAAATTAATTGCTAAGGTTGAGAAATCAAATGTTTGTGATGATTCATTTGTTAATCTTAGAAATGATAATGCTAGTTTAATTGCTAAGATTGACATGTTGAATGAATCTCTTGCTAGCCTTAAGTTTGAGAATGATAAATTAATTGCTATGGTTAAGGAATTAGATGTTTGCAATAGTTCTATTTCCAATCTTAGAGATGAGAATGCTATTTTATATGCTAAGATTGTTGAATTAAATGATTGCAAACCCTCTACATCTACGATTGATCATGTTTCTATTTGCACTAGATGTAGAGATGTTAATGTAGATGCTATTCATGATCACCTTGCTATGATTAAACAACAAAATGATCATATAGCTAAACTAGATGCTAAAATTGACAAGCATGAGTTAGAGAATGAAAAAATTAAATTTGCTCGTAGTATGCTTTATAGTGGGAGACGCCCTGACATTGAGGATGGCATTGGCTTCCAACAGGGAGACAATGTCAAGCTTAATGCCCCTCCTAAAATATTGTCTAATTTTGTCAAGGGCAAGGCTCCCATGCCTCAGGATAACGAGGGCTATATTTTATATCCTGCTGGTTATCCTGAGGATAAGATTAGGAGAATTCATGCAAAGAAGACTCATTCTCACCATGCTTTTATTTATAAGAATGAGGCTTCTAGCTCTAGGCATTCTACACATGTTAAAATGCCTAAGAAGAAATCTCCTACTACATCAAATGATCATAATGTTTCATTCAAAACCTTTGATGCTTCTTATGTGCTAACTAACAAATCAGGCAAGGTAGTTGCCAAATATGTTGGGGGCAAACACAAGGGATCCAAGACTTGTGTTTGGGTACCCAAGGTGCTTGTTTCTAATGTCAAAGGACCCAAGACCGTTTGGGTACCTAAGAACAAGGCCTAAATTTGTTTTGTAGGTTTATGCATCCGGGGGCTCAAGTTGGATCATCGATAGCGGGTGCACAAATGTAATGCCCTGAATTTGGGAGTATAATTTTTTTCTTCTTTTCTCTCACCAAATTCGGGCGTTACTCTCTCTTCTCTTCCCGTTTCGCCTCCTTTTTCCCAATTTCAAACCAGTATAGTGACAGGTGTCCGTGTCATGTATAAACAAAACCTAAGTGTCATGGGTGTTGCATCATGTCGAAGCGCATTTCTTTGTCTGATGTCGCGTGTTCGTCTCCTTCCGTTTCGGATTTCGGTTTGCGATTTAATTCCGTTTAATGGTCGTGCATGTTGTGGGTTTCGATCCGCGATGTGACCCAGCCTAGCCCGGCTCAGCCCGACCCGGTCCGGCCCACGCGCCCCTGGTGCCCCTGCCCACCCCCTGCGCGTGCCCCCCCTTCCCTAGATCCGTTTGGCTCATTTGATTTCTCCCGTGCAGTAACCTCCCTCTCCTTCTTCCACCTCTCTCTCTCCCCGTGGTGCCCTAGGGTTTGGAGTCGAGATTACCAGAATTTGGATCCCCGGAGGTGAGTTTTTCCCCTCCCCATTCCTTCTCTCTCTCCCTCCCCCTCCCTTCTTCTTCCCCTGGTCGCGCGCGTCCCGCGCCCTAGCCGTGCCCGCGCCGCTCTTGGCGAGCCCCTCCCTCCCACGCACCCGGCGAGCCCCGCCCCGCCGCGCCCTTCCCCGGCAAGCTGCGCCCCCCCCAGCGAGCCTTCCCCCTCCCCCCCCCCCCCGCGTCCGGCCTCGGCCCCGGCGAGCCCCGCCCCCCCCCCCCCCCGGTGCCCTCCTCGGCCCCGCGCCCGTGGCCCCTGCCCGCGCTCGACGCCGGCGGCTCGGCCCCTACCCGCGTGCCCTCGCCCCGCTGAGCCCGCCCCGTCGCGAGCCCCCGCTCCCCGGCCGTGCCCCGGCGGCTGCGCCCTCATCGCGCGCCCTGGCGGTTGTGCCTGCCCCCGCGCCCCCGGCCATGCCCCTGCCCGCGCCTGTGCCCCGGCGACTCGCGTCCCACGCGCCTGCAGAGTTCGCGTGCCTTCGGCATGCGTAGCGCGCTCTCGCGCGTGCGACCGTAGTCGCACTACGCTTAACCCCGTTTTAATCGATGTTAATTTGTGTAGTCGACATGCTGCGTCGCGCGCTTCGTCGCGCGATGATTCTTTTAATTTATATTTATTAAAGTGTTGCGTCGCGCGCTTCGTCGCGCGATGAATTAGTCTAATTTCGAATTCTATTAATGTGCTATGTCGCTCACTTCGTCGCGCGACGATCTATTTTAATTTCAGGTTGTTTAAGGTGCGACGTCGCGCGTCCAGACGCGCGACGTTCCACTTTAAACTCAGCTCTGTGACGTATGTCGTCGTGCGTTTCGTCGCGCGATGCTTAACGTCTCTTTATAAGTAATGCAAGTGTCTTGTTGCGCGCTCTGTCACACGACGAGTCGTTTACTTCTTAATTCAATCTAAATGTTATGTCGTACGTCTCGTCGTGCGACCACTCCCTTTCATTCATCTTCAATTGTTTATAATGATTAAATGTGGAACTTGACTTTACTTTATGCTAAAACGTAGTGTCCAAATTAATTCCCTTCTATTAAGCGAGTGGTTTAATTTATAATAATGTAACGTGATCGTTTCTCGACTGTCTTTTTTCTCTTTCTCTCTTAACCTTAATTGTGAGCCCGCGTGGAACGTCTGTTTATTTACTGCATTCTATTGTATGGTGTACTGTTCTTTTATATTAAATGTGTGGATGTATATATGTTTGCGTCTGCATAGAGAACGATCCGGTTGAAGAGCCCGAAGAACTCGCAGGTGAAGCCCCTGAGCAGCAGTCGGTTGGTGGAGGCAAGTGTCCCTTGACCTATCTCTGTCCTATACATTCTTTAATTCACCTCCCGCATTTCACAGTTATACCTAAGGATCGACTAGCTTTTGTTATGCATGTCCTTGTTTACCTATTTGGATTGGATTATTATTGCTTAGTCTTATGCTATTGCTCAACTCTAATCAATGAACATGATGAGAATTATCAATGATACGCTGTTTTCCCCTCTTTTATTATGATGTTATACTTGTGACCTTCAAGGGGGCTCGAGCGGTTTCTCGAGTGCCTCTCCGTAAGGACTTGTTCGTTGGATGACCGCCCGGGAAAATAGTGCAACCATGAGGGTGGAGTGGGACGCCCTTAGCTGAATAATTAGAGGAACCGGGGTGTAGTTCGCTTAGCCGTCGTGCCATCAATGGGGCTTGGTGTATGCGGCTCGCTCTGCCAAGGTTGATTTGTCCCTTGGGGAGGAGTGCGGTACATTTAGGAAACCTAATGGGTGGCTACAGCCTCGGGGAATCTTTGTAAAGGCTACGTAGTGATGCCCTGCTGGACCACCTAGGTAGTGGTCAATGGGGAGTAGCTCTCTCCGGGCAGAAAGGGAATCACGGCTTGTGGGTAAAGTGCACAACCTCTGAAGAGTGTATGAAAACTGATATATCAGCCGTGCTCACGGTTATGAGCGGCTAAGGGAGCTCCAGTGATTAGTGGTACTTGATCAGAGATGTTCGGATTTGCAGGTGGCAATGAGATTGATGGTTCTTGGAATTGACTCTGGTAATGGTAAGTGGTACTCTTTCCGTTTGGAAAGGAGTACGTTTGGGTTAATAACGTGGGTTAAATCTAAAACTTGGCTTTCTCTACTAGTAATAATAATCTGACCGACTAAAAGCAACTGCTTGACTTACTCCCCACATAAAGCTAGTCCACTACAGCCAAACAGGACACTTGCTGAGTATGTTGATGTGTACTCACCCTTGCTCTACACACCAAATCCCCCCTTCCCTAGGTTGTCCGCATTGCAACCACTGCTCAGGAGAAGATGAAGCCATGGAAGGAGACTTCAAGGAGTTCCAAGACTACGACGAGTTCTAGGCGTGGGTTAGTGGCAACCCCCAGTCGGCTGCCTGTGAAGGTCGCGTTTATCTACGTTTCGTTTTCACACTTTGATTTATTGTAAAGACTATGTGGATGTCCTAGACATGTGATGTAATCGACTATTATGCCCCTTTTATGTTATTATTTGAGCACTGTGTGATGATGTCCATGTTATGTAACTACTGTGTACGTGAATTGCTGATCCTGGCACGTACATGGTTCGCATTCGGTTTGCCTTCTAAAACCGGGTGTGACATAGGTGGTATCAAAGCCGTGCTGACTGTAGGACCGCTAACCTAGAGTAGAATGGTCGTTCTAAGGATTATCGACCTCTGTCCCTGCCTTGACTTTGGTATCCCTTCAAAAGCTGGTCATATCGACCAAACCTATGTTCTACTATATATTATACCTTGCTAAAAATTGTGTTTTATTCTGATCCTTCATTTATTTATGGTTTATTACTTGCTGGTCATACTAGTTCTGTTCTCACTCTTATGCTTGCGGTGTCTTTGTAGATGGCTCGTCTTAGACACACCGCACGGAAGTCTGTCATCCCCTTCTTACCCTCTCGTCTCGCGAAGCGTCCGCTTCGCCGTCCCGTGGCCGGTCAGTCCAGTCACTTGGAGAGGCTGCACCACCGCCTGCATGAGGAGCAGGAGCGTCGACGACAGGAGCAGGAGCAGCAGAGCTCTTCTTTCTCGCTCTAGCAGGAGATAGAGTCTGTGAGGAGCTGCTCCCCCGTGCTTCCCCTGGAGGCGCCCCCTGCACCACCACTGAGCACCCCAACCCCTGGAGTAGCTACTGGAGAAGACCCAGACGACGGAGGTGGCGATAGCAGCTCGAGCCACGACACCAACTTTTCTGCCGACCAGGAGTTGGAAGGATGGGTTGCTCGACCCATCACTCACGACGCTGCTCGCGGGTGTCACTTCCATGATGTGCTCGACACCCTGCTACGTCGGGCACTTGACCGATGTACTTGGTCTGTCGAGTATCACTGTGTGGTCTTCCAGCACAGTCGCGGGGTCTACCCAGACCGCTAGGAGGCGACTTGCTTGGTGCGCCGTCCGGAGAACAGCCTCTAGGGTGTTGAGGTCTGCTCAGAGCACTATTCCATCTCTGAGCGGGACTCAGCTGAGGCGGCCATGCAAGATGTCGCACGGCGTGCACTTTCGCACTACTGCTCAGTGCTCGGTGGGGTAGCTGATGGTCTCAACCTGAAGTATTACCCCCGCCGTCCATCTGGCAGCGCAGGAGGCGTGATTGTTTCACCTGTCGGTGAGGACAATCCTAGGTTGAGCAGCACAGTCAACCTAGCCGTCGTGCTAAACACGGAGCTGGACCA
Organism: Zea luxurians; assembly: GCA_029449295.1. Classification (NCBI taxonomy): domain Eukaryota; kingdom Viridiplantae; phylum Streptophyta; class Magnoliopsida; order Poales; family Poaceae; genus Zea; species Zea luxurians. The sequence goes on along the minus strand of JAOPSE010000008.1, from coordinate 87,825,782 downwards.
TGCATTAGACGAGCTGAGTAGGGCTTGTGCTGAGATCGCCCTGCTGTGGGCTGAGCGCGTGGAACGTCGTCACCTGGATGATGGTTTCCCCACTCCTGTCGAGACTCAGCACCCGTACTGCTCACCTCAGCGTGGACACCAGTCTTATGGCAATCCCGACTGCAAGACCAAGATAGACTTAGAACCATAGATCGTTAGTGTTGAGTCTTGTAATAAATGCTTAATATAGAAGTTTTAGTCTTAGTCTTAGTCCTAGCGTTAGTCTTGCTCTTAGTTAGTCTTAGTTAGACGGGGTAGTTTGCTATATCCTGTGCTTTTATGCTTGTTATGATGAACTATGTTGGATTTGGATCTTTGTAATGACTGTCACCAGAGTGTGGGCATCCCCTGCATTTTGGTTTACCTGTTATATATTAATGAAGTTAGTTATCTAGTTGGGAAGCCTTTTACTCCACTTTCCTCTTTATCTGAGAAGCTGTGGTGGTCTGTGTTGGAGATCAGTGAAGATGCTCATCTGTTCAGTGTTGTGGAGATTTCTATACTCTTTTCTTATGCTGCAAGATTGGCAAGATCAGTTCTGATGTGTGGTTGCATTCTGCAGATGTCAGAAAACAGGCGTAGAGGAGGAAGGCGTGCTCAGCAGGAGCAGGCAGCTCAGCAGGATGAGGCACCCTAGCAACAGCAATTGCCGCCCCCGCCCCTGATGTCCATCGAGCAGATGTTCCTGATGCAGACTCAGGCAGTTCAAGCCATTGGTCAGACTCTGGCCGCCATTCAGCAGCAGCAGCAACAGCCACCACCTCAGCCTCAGATGCCTCAGATGCCCAGAGACAAGCGTGCTAAATTCATGAGAGGTCATCCCCCAACGTTTGCTCATTCTTCTGACCCCATGGATGCTGAAGACTAGTTGCACACAGTGGAGCGAGAGTTGCATACCGCTCAATGTGATGACAGAGAGAAAGTCCTGTATGGTCCTCGTCTGTTGAGAGAAGCAGCTCAGTCTTGGTGGGAGTCTTATCTCGCCACCCATGCCAACCCCGACACCATCACCTAGGAAGAGTTCAGAGGTAGCTTTCATCAGTACCATGTTCCTGCAGGTCTGATGACAGTGAAGAAGGAGGAGTTCCTAGCCCTCAAGCAAGGGTCATCGTCTGTCAGTGAGTACCGGGACAGGTTCCTATAGTTGTCTCGCTATGCTCCTGAAGATGTCAACACCGACGCCAAGCGATAGTATCGTTTCCTGAGAGGCTTGGTCGACCCTCTGCAGTATCAGCTGATGAATCATACCTTTTTGACATTCTAGCACCTGATTGATAGAGCAATCATGACAGAGAGGAAGCATAAGGAGATGGAGGATCGCAAGCACAAGATCAGTGGACCCCAGCCTGGAAGCAGCAATCGTCCTCGTTTCTCAGGCAATCAACCTCAGCAGTTCAGGCAGAACCAGCGTCCACCTCAGCAGCAGCAGTTTCAAAGGCAGTATCCTCAGCACCAGCAGCAGAATCGCCAGAACAATTAGTCAGGAGGAGGTCAGTTTCAGAGGCAGAATCAGCAGGCACCTCGTCTTCCTGCCCCAGCAAACCAGCAGAACAGTCAGGCAGCGCCAGCTCCGGTTGGAAACAGAGCATGTTTCCACTGTGGAGAGCAAGGCCATTGGGTGATGCAATGTCCAAAGAAGGCAGCCCGGCAGCAGTCAAGCCCCAATGCCCCAGCGAAGCAGAATGTGTCTCAGCTAGGAGCAGGCAACACTCTCAGCCGCGCTATAATCATGGGAGACTGAACCACTTGGAGGCCGAAGCAGTTCAGGAGACCCCCGGCATGATAGTAGGTATGTTTCCAGTCAACTCCCATATTGTAGAAGTGTTATTTGATACTGGAGCAACGCATTCATTCATTATCGTATCATGGGTAGAAGCACATAGTCTTCCAATAACTACCATGTCAACCCCCATTCAAATTGACTCAGCTGGTGGTAGAATTCGAGCCGATAGCATTTGTTCGAATGTATGTGTGGAAATAAGGGGGATAGCGTTTCCCGCTAACCTCATAGTAATGGGTACTCAGGGAATAGATGTCATCCTAGGGATAAATTGGTTAGATAACTACCAGGCAGTTATCAGTTGTGATAAGAGGACGATCAAGTTGGTGTCCCCACTAGGAGAGGAAGTGGTGAGCGAGTTAGTCCCGCCTGAGCCACAAAAAGGAAGTTCTTATCAGATGGTTGTCGATAGCAGTGAAGCAGACCCAATTAAGAGTATCAAGGTTGTGTCCGAATTCCCAGATGTGTTTCCAAAGGACTTGCCAGGTACGCCACCAGAGCGGAAAGTTGAGTTTGCTATAGAGCTTTTTCCTGGAACCGCCCCCATCTTTAAGAGAGCTTACCGAATATCCGGACCAGAGTTGGTTGAGCTTAAGAAGCAGATTGATGAGCTATCAGAGAAAGGTTACATCCGGCCAAGCACCTCGCCTTGGGCCGCCCCCATCCTATTTGTGGAGAAGAAAGATGGCACCAAAAGGATGTGTATCGATTATCGAGCTCTGAATGAGGTCACCATCAAGAACAAGTACCCTTTGCCCATAATAGAAGATCTGTTCGACCAGTTGAGAGGAGCCAGCGTGTTCTCCAAGATAGATCTGAGGTCAAGTTATCATCAGCTCAGGATCCGACCTTCAGACATTCCGAAGACGGCATTCATTACTAAGTATGGGTTGTATGAGTTCACTGTGATGTCTTTCGGTCTAACAAATGCACTAGCCTTCTTCATGAACTTGATGAACAGTGTATTCATGGACTATCTTGATAAGTTTGTGGTGGTATTTATTGATGATATTCTGATTTATTCTCAAAGCAAAGAAGAACATGCAAGTCATTTGAGGATGGTATTGCAGAGATTGCGAGAGCACCAGTTGTATGCAAAGTTGAGCAAGTGCGAGTTCTGGATCAGTGAAGTCCTGTTCTTGGGTCACATAATCAACAAAGAAGGATTGGCTGTGGATCCGAAGAAAGTGGCAGACATTCTGAACTGGAAAGCGCCAACAGATGCCCGAGGAATCAAGAGCTTCATTGGAATGGCCGGATACTATCGGCGATTGATTGAAGGGTTTTCGAAGATTGCAAAACCAATGATAGCTTTGCTAGGCAACAAAGTTGAGTTCAAGTGGACCTAGAAAAGTCAGGAGGCCTTCGAAGCGCCGAAAGAGAAGTTGACTACAGCACCTGTCTTAGTCTTGCCTGATGTGCACAAGCCCTTCTCGGTGTATTGCGATGCTTGTTACACTGGTTTGGGATGCGTGCTGATGCAAGAGGGAAGAGTTGTGGCTTACTCGTCCCGACAGCTGAAGGTTCATGAGAAGAATTACCCAATCCATGACCTAGAGTTGGCAGCAGTGGTTCACGCATTGAAGACATGGAGGCACTATCTGTATGGACAGAAATGTGATGTTTACACAGACCACAAGGGTCTAAAGTACATATTCACTCAGTCAGAGCTGAATATGAGGCAACAAAGATGGTTAGAGCTGATCAAAGACTATGAGTTGGAGATTCACTACCATCCAGGCAAAGTGAACGTAGTGGCAGATGCTTTGAGAAGGAAAAGTCAAGTCAATCTGATGGTCGCTCGTCCGATGCCTTATGAGTTGGCCAAAGAGTTTGACAGGTTGAGTCTCGGATTTCTGAATAATTCGCGAGGAGTCACCATTGAGTTGGAACCTACCCTGGAGCAGGAAATCAAAGAAGCGCAGAAGAATGATGAGAAGATCAGTGAGATCCGGTGACTGATTCTGTAAGGCAAAGGCAAAGATTTTAGGGAAGACGCAGAAGGTGTGATATGGTTCAAAGACCGCTTGTGTGTTCCCAATGTCCAATCTATTCGGGAGTTGATCCTCAAGGAAGCTCATGGGACATCCTATTCGATTCACCCTGGAAGTGAGAAGATGTATTAGGATCTGAAGAAGAAATTCTAGTGGTACGGAATGAAGAGGGAAATCGCAGAGCATGTGGCTATATGTGATAGTTGTCGAAGGATCAAGGCAGAGCACCAGAGACTAGCTGGATTGTTGCAACCGTTGCAAATTCCTCAGTGGAAATGGGATGAAATCGGTATGGATTTTATAGTCGGATTGCCTCGCACTCGAGCCGGCTACGATTCCATTTGGGTAGTAGTGGACCGCTTAACCAAGTCAGCCCACTTCATACCTGTCAAGACGAACTACAGCAGTGCAGTATTGGCAGAATTGTACATGTCTTGAATCGTTTGTCTTCATGGTGTGCCAAAGAAGATAGTGTTAGACAGAGGAACGCAGTTCACCTCTCATTTCTGGCAGCTGCTGCATGAAGCCTTGGGCACACATCTGAATTTCAGTTCAGCTTATCATCCGCAGACAGATGGTCAGACTGAAAGAACCAATCAAATCCTTGAAGACATGTTAAGAGCCTGTGCGTTGCAAGATCAGTCCGGATGGGACAAAAAGTTGCCTTATGCAGAGTTCTCCTATAACAACAGTTACCAGGCCAGCTTGAAGATGTCACCATTTGAGGCGCTTTATGGGAGGAGTTGTAGAACTCCATTGCAATGGGATCAGCCTAGAGAGAAGCAAGTGTTTGGGCCAGACATTCTGCTTGAAGCCGAAGAGAACATCAAGATGGTCTGAGAGAATTTGAAGATAGCGCAATCAAGGCAGTGAAGCTATGCAGACACAAGAAGAAGAGAGCTGAGTTTCGAGGTTGGAGATTTTGTTTATCTGAAAGTGTCACCGATCAGAGGAGTCAGAAGATCCGTAGTCAAAGACAAGCTAGCACCCCGCTACATCGGTCCGTATCAGATTCTCTCAAAGCGTGGAGAAGTGGCCTACCAACTTAGTTTGCCAGAAGGCTTGTCCACAGTGCATGATGTCTTTCATGTGTCTCGGTTGAAGAAGTGTTTGCATGTGCCAGAAGAGCAGTTGCCAGTGGAAGGTCTAGAGGTCCAGGAGGACTTGACCTACACAGAGAAACCAGCGCAAATCCTTGAAACCGCAGACAGAGTCACCCGAAGGAAGACCATCCGAATGTGCAAAGTCCGATGGAATCACCACTCTGAGGAAGAAGCAACCTGGGAGCGTGAAGATGATCTGATGGCTAAATACCCTGAGCTCTTTGCTAGCCAACCCTGAATCTCGAGGGCGAGATTCTTTTAAGGGGGGTAGGTTTGTAACGCTCTGAATTTGGGAGTATAATTTTTTTCTTCATTTCTCTCACCAAATTCGTGCGTTACTCTCTCTTCTCTTCCTGTTTTGCCTCCTTTTTCCCAATTTCAAACCAGTATAGTGACAGGTGTCCGTGTCATGTATAAAAAAAACCTAAGTGTCATGGGTGTTGCATCATGCCGAAGCGCATTTCTTTGTCTGATGTCGCGTGTTCGTCTCGTTCCATTTCGGATTTCGGTTCGTGATTTAATTCCGTTCAATGGTCGTGCGTGTCGTGGGTTTCGATCCACGATGTGACCCAGCCCAGCCCGGCTCAGCCCGACCCGGTCCGGCCCGCGCGCCCCTGCCCACCCCCTGCGCGCGCCCCCCTTCCCCAGATCCGTTTGGCTCATTTGATTTCTCCCGCGTAGTAACCTCCCTCTCCTTCTTCCACCTCTCTCTCCCCCCCCCCGCCCCCCCCCCCCCCCCCCCCCCCGTGATGGCCTAGGGTTTGGAGTCGAGATCACCGGAATTTGGATCCCCGTAGGTGAGTTTTTCCCCTTCCCTTCTCTCTCTCTCTCCCTCCCCCTCCTTTCTTCTTCCCCTAGTCGCGCGCGTCCCGCGCCCGCGTCGCGCCCGGCGAGCCCCTCCCTCCCCCGCGCCCTTCCCCGGCGAGCCCTCCCCCTCCCCCCCCCCCCCCCCCCCCCCGTGTCTGGCCTCGGCCCCGACGAGCCCCGCGCCCCCTCGGCCGCGCCTACCGTGCCCCGGCGAGCCGCGCCGCCCCCCCCCCCCCCCACCGGTGGCCTCCCCACGCCCGGCGAGCCCTCCCCGGCCCCGCGCCCGATGCCGGCGGCTCGGCCCCTGCCCGCGCACCCTTGCCCCGCCGAGCCCGCCCCGTCGCGAACCCCCGCTCCCTGGCCGTGCCCCGGCGGCTGTGCCCTCGTCGCGCGCCCCGGCGGTCGTGCCTGCCCCTGCGCCCCCGGCCGTGGCCCTGCCCGCGCCTGTGCCCCAGCGACTCGCGTCCCGCGCGCCTACACAGTTCGCGTGCCTTCGGCACGTGTAGCACGCTCTTGCGCGTGCGACCGTAGTCGCACTGCGCTTAACCCCGTTTTAATCGATGTTAATTTGTGTAGTCGACGTGCTGCATCGCGCGCTTCATCGCACGACAATTCTTTTAATTTATATTTATTAAAGTGTTGCGTTGCACGCTTCGTCGTGCGATGAATTTGTCTAATTTCGGATTCTATTAATGTGCTATGTCGCGCGCTTCGTCGCGCGACGATCTATTTTAATTTCAGGTTGTTTAAGGTGCGACGTCGCGCGTCCAGACTCGCGATGTTCCACTTTAAACTCAGCTCTGTTGACGTATGTCGTCGTGCATTTCGTCGCGCGATGTTTAACGTCTCTTTATAAGTAATGCAAGTGTCTTGTTGCGCGCTCTGTCACGCGGCGAGTCGTTTAGTTCTTAATTCAATCTAAATGTTATGTCATACGTCTCGCCGTGCGACCACTCCCTTTCATTCATCTTCAATTGTTTATAATGACTAAATGTGGAACTTGACTTTACTTTATGCTAAAACGTAGTGTCTAAATTAATTCCCTTCCATTAAGCAAGTGGTTTAATTTATAATAATGTAACGTGATCGTTTCTCGACTGTCTTTTTTCTCTTTCTCTCTTAACCTTAATTGCGAGCCCACGTGGAACGTCTGTTTATTTACTGCATTCTATTGTATGGTGTACTGTTCTTTTGTATTAAATGTGTGAATGTATATATGTGTGCGTCTGCATAGAGAACGATTCGGTTGAAGAGCCCGAAGAACTCGCAGGTGAAGCCCCTGAGCAGCAGTCGGTTGGTGGAGGCAAGTGTCCCTTGACCTATCCCTGTCCTATACATTCTTTAATTCACCTCCCGCATTTCACAGTTATACCTAAGGATCGACTAGCTTTTGTTATCCATGTCCTTGTTTACCTTTTGGGTTGGATTATTATTGCTTAGTCTTATGCTATTGCTCAACTATAATCATTGAACATGATGAGAATTATCAATGGTACGTTGTTTTCCCCTCTTTTATTATGATGTTATACTTGTGACCTTCAAGGGGGCTCGAGCAGTTTCTCGAGTGCCTCTCCGTAAGGACCTGTTCGTTGGATGACCGCCCGGGAAAACAGTGCAACCATGAGGGTGGAGTGGGACGCCCTTAGCTGAATAATTAGAGGAACCGGGGTGTAGTTCGCTTAGTCGTCGTGCCGTCAATGGGGCTCGGTGTATGTGGCTCGCTCTGCCAAGGTTGATTTGTCCCTTGGGGAGGAGTGCAGTACATTCAGGAAACCTAATGGGCGGCTACAGCCTCGGGGAATCTTTGTAAAGGCTACGTAGTGATGCCCTGTTGGACCACCTAGGTAGTGGTCAATGGGGAGTAGCTCTCTCCGGGCAGAAAGGGAATCACGGCTTGTGGGTAAAGTGCACAACCTCTACAGAGTGTATGAAAACTGATATATCAGCCGTGCTCACGGTTATGAGCGGCCAAGGGAGCTCCAGTGATTAGTGGTACTTGATCAGAGATGTTCGGATTTGCAGGTGGCAATGAGATTGATGGTTCTTGGAATTGACTCTGGTAATGGTAAGTGGTACTCTTTCCATTTGGAAAGGAGTACGTTTGGGTTAATAACGTGGGTTAAATCTAAAACTTGGCTTTCTCTACTAGTAATAATAATCTGACCGACTAAAAGCAACTGCTTGACTTACCCCCCACATAAAGCTAGTCCACTACAGCCAAACAGGACACTTGCTGAGTATGTTGATGTGTACTCACCCTTGCTCTACACACCAAATCCCCCCTTCCCCAGGTTGTCTGTATTGCAACCACTGCTCAGGAGAAGATGAAGTCGTGGAAGGAGACTTCCAGGAGTTCCAAGACTACGACGAGTTCTAGGCGTGGGTTAGCGGCAACCCCTCAGCCGGCTGCCTGTGAAGGCCGCGTTTATCTACGTTTCATTTTTGCACTTTGATTTATTGTAAAGACTATGTGGATGTCCCAGACATATTATGTAATCGACTATTATGCCCCTTTTATGTTATTATTTGAGCACTGTGTGATGATGTCCATGTTATGTAACTGCTGTGTACGTGAATTGCTGATCCTGGCACGTACATGGCTCGCATTCGGTTTGCCTTCTAAAACCGGGTGTGACAACAAACCACATGACTGGGGAGAAGAAGATGTTCTCCTCCTATGAGAAAAACCAAGATCCCCAACGAGCTATCACATTCAGGGATGGAAATCAAGGTTTGGTCAAAGGATTGGGTAAAATTGCTATATCACCTGACCACTCTATTTCCAATGTTTTTCTTATAGATTCTTTAGACTACAACTTGCTTTCTGTTTCTCAATTATGTAAAATGGGTTACAACTGTCTTTTTACATATGTAGGTGTTACTGTCTTTAGAAGAAGTGATGATTCAATAGCATTTAAGGGAGTGTTAGAGGGTCAGCTATACTTAGTTGATTTTAATAGAGCTGAACTTGACACTTGCTTAATTGCTAAGACTAATATGGGTTGGCTCTGGCATCGCCGACTAGCCCACGTTGGGATGAAGAATCTTCACAAGCTTCTAAAGGGAGAACACATTTTGGGACTAACAAATGTTTATTTTGAGAAAGACAGGATTGTAGCGCATGTCAGGCAGGGAAGCAAGTTGGTGTTCATCATCCATACAAGAACATCATGACGACCGACAGGCTAGTTGAGCTACTCCACATGGATCTATTCGGCCCGATCGCTTACATAAGCAACGGCGGAAGTAAGTATTGTCTTGTAATTGTGGATTATTATTCTCGCTTCACTTGGGTGTTCTTTTTGCAGGAAAAATCACAAACCCAAGAAACCTTAAAGGGATTCTTGAGACGGGCTCAAAATGAGTTCGGCTTAAGGATCAAGAAGATAAGAAGCGACAATGGGACGAAGTTCAAGAACTCATAAATTGAAGGATTTCTTGAGGAGGAGGGCATCAAGCATGAGTTCTCTTCTCCCTACACGCCACAATAAAATGGTGTAGTGGAGAGGAAGAATAGAACTCTACTTAACATGGCAAGGACCATGCTTGATGAGTACAAGACTTCGGACCGGTTTTGGGCCGAGGCGGTCAACACCGCTTGCTACGCCATCAACTGGTTATATCTTCACCGAATCCTCAAGAAGACATCATATGAACTCCTTACCGGTAAAAAGCCCAATGTTTCATATTTTAGAGTCTTTGGTAGCAAATGCTTTATTCTTGTTAAAAGAGGTAGAAAATCTAAATTTGCTCCTAAGGCTGTAGAAGGCTTTTTACTTGGTTATGATTCAAACACAAGGGCATATAGAGTCTTCAACAAGTCCAATGGACTAGTTGAGGTTTCTTGTGACATTGTGTTTGATGAGACTAACGGCTCTCAAGTAGAGCAAGTTGATCTTGATGAGCTAGATGATGAAGAGGCTACGTGCATCGCGCTAAGGAACATGTCCATTGTGGATGTGTGTCCTAAGGAACCCGAAGAGCCTACACAAACGCAAGATCAACCTTCATCTTCCTCAATGCAAGCATCTCCACCAACCCAAGATGAGGATCAAGCTCAAGATGATGAAAATGAAGATCAAGAGGATGAGCCACCTCAAGAGGAGGACAATGATCAAGGGGGAGATGCCAATGATCAAGAACAGAAAGATGATGAGGGTCCAAGACCGCCTCACCCAAGAGTCCACCAAGCAATACAACGAGATCACCCTATGAACACCATCCTCGGCGATATTTATAAGGGGTAACCACTCGATCTCGTGTTGCTCATTTTTGTGAACATTACCATTTTGTTTCCTCTATTGAGCCACACAGGGTAGAGGATGCACTAAGGGATTCGGATTGGGTGTTGGCAATGCAAGAGGAGCTCAACAACTTTACAAGGAATGAGGTATGGCATTTAGTTCCACGTCCTAACCAAAATGTTGTAGGAACCAAGTGAGTCTTCCGCAACAAACAAGATGAGCATGGTGTGGTGATAAGAAACAAAGCACGACTTGTGGCCAAGGGATATTCACAAGTCAAAGGTTTGGATTTCGGTGAAACTTATGCACCCGTAGCTAGGCTTGAGTCAATTTGCATATTTCTTGCCTATGCTACTTACCATGGCTTTAAGCTTTATCAAATGGACGTGAAAAGTGCCTTCCTCAATGGACCAATCAAGGAAGAGGTCTATGTTGAGCAACCTCCCGGCTTTGAAGATAGTGAGTACCCTAACTATGTTTATAAGCTCTCAAAGGCGCTTTATGGGCTCAAGCAAGCCCCAAGGGCATGGTATGAATGCCTACAAGACTTCCTTATCGCTAATGGCTTCAAAGTTGGTAAAGTCGATCCTACTCTCTTTACTAAAACAATTGCCAATGATTTGTTTCTATGCCAAATTTATGTTGATGATATCATATTTGGGTCTACTAACAAATCTACTTGTGAAGAGTTTAGTAGGATCATGGTACAAAAATTCGAGATGTCAATGATGGGGGAGTTGAAGTATTTTCTAGGATTTCAAGTCAAGCAACTCCAAGAGGGCACCTTCATTAGCCAAACGAAGTACACTCAAGACATACTCACAAAGTTTGGAATGAAGGATGCCAAGCCCATCAAGACACCCATGGGAACCAATGGGAATCTCGACCTCGACACGGGAGGTAAATCCGTAGATCAAAAGGTATACTGGTCGATGATAGGACCTTTACTCTATTTATGTGCATCTCGACCGGATATGCTTTCCGTATGCATGTGTGCAAGATTCCAAGCCGATCCTAAGGAAGTTCACCTTAGGGCCGTGAAATGAATCTTGAGATATTTAGTTCAAACATCTAAGTTTGGTCTTTGGTACCCCAAGGGATTCTCTTTTGATTATTAGGATATTCCGATGCTGATTGGGTAGGGTGTAAAATTGATAGGAAGAGCACATCAGGGACTTGTCAGTTTCTAGGAAGATCCCTGGTGTCTTGGGCTTCAAAGAAACAAAACTCAGTAGCTCTTTCTACCGCCGAAGCCGAGTATATTGCCGCAGGCCATTGTTGCGCGCAATTGCTTTGGATGAGGCAAACCTTAAGGACTATGGTTACAAATTAACCAAAGTCCCTCTCCTATGTGATAATGAGAGTGCAATCCGCATGGCGGATAATCCCGGTGAACACAGCCGCACTAAGCACATAGTCATTCGGTATCACTTTTTGAGAGATCACCAACAAAGGGGGGATATCGAGATAGCCTATATTAACACCAAAGATCAATTGGCCGATATCTTTACCAAACCACTAGATGAGAAAACCTTTACCAAACTTAAGAATGAGCTAAATATTCTTGATTCTCAGAATTTTGATTGATACTTTGCACACATAGCTCATTTATATACCTTTGATCGTATCTCTTTTATGTCTATGACTAATGTGTTTTCAAGTGTACTCTTATGCTTAGTCATAAAATTGAAAGGGAAATGGAGTATTCGGCAAAAATGACGCTTCCACTCAACTCCATTGGTATTTGCCGGTATTCCGTATCGCTCTCCAATTTGGTATAATCTTCACTCATATATTGTTAGCCAAAGGGAGAAAAAGTAAAAGGGCTTATATTTCACTCACAAGTATCCATTTTTGGCGATTCATGCCAAAGGGGGAGAAAGTATTAGCCCAAAGCAAAAGGACCACACCACCACGATTTTTTTTAAAAAAAATAAAGTTTTCAAATTGGTATCTTATTGTGTTCAAAAAGGGGGAAATCTTCAAAAACTTGTAAAACCCTCTTGAACACTAAGAGGAGAATTTCATTGAGGGTGAGTTTTGTTTTAGTCAAAGGAAAAGCATTTTGAAATAGGGGGAAAAATTTCAAATCTTGAAAATGCTTCTTTCAATCTTATTCATACACCTTTGACTATTTGCAAAATGTTTTGAAAATAATTTTACAAAGGATTTGCAAAAACAAAACTTGTGGTGCCAGCGTGGTCTAAAATTTTAAATAAGAAGAAAACCATCCATGCATATCTAGTAGAAATGATTATTGGTTTCATTCCAAGCAACCTTTGCACTTACTTTATGCAAACTAGTTCAATTCAGCACTTTTACATTTGCTTTGGTTTGTGTTGGCATCAATCACCAAAAAGGGGGAGATTGAAAGGGAAATAGGGTCAAACCTTTTCCAAATGAATTTTGGTGGTTGAATTGCCCAACACAAATTATTGGACTAACTAGTTTGCTCTAGAATATATGTTCTACAGGTGCCAAAGGTTCACAACAAACCAATACAAAGTTAAAAGAAAGGGTTCAAAACAAAGGAGCAAAGTAAACCGAAGGCAGCCCTGGTCTGGCGCACCGGACTATCCGGTGTGCCACCGGACAGTGTCCGGTGCACCACCGGACAGTGTCCAGTGCACCAGGGTAGATCAACTCAAACTCGCTAGCTTCGGGTTTTCAAGGAGTCGCTCCGCTATAATTCACCGGACTGTCCGGTGTGCCAGCAGAGCAACGGCTACCTGCGCCAACGGTCGACTGCAAAAGACTATAGTGAACGTGAACAGTGCGCGCCTGCGCGCGCAGAAGTCAGAGCAGCGCCAGAAGGCGCACCGGACAGTGAACAGTGACTGTCCGGTGGCCCCACTTGTCAGAGCTCCAACGGTTGAACCCTAACGGTTGGATGACGTGGCTGGCGCACCGGACAGTGTCCGGTGGTGCACCGGACTGTCCGGTGCGCCATACGACTGCAGCCATCCCCAACGGCCACTTTGGTGGTTGGGGCTATAAATACCCCCAACCACCAACACTTCAAGGCATCCAAGTTTTCAGCCATTGCATTCAATACAAGAGCTCTAGACTTCACTCCAAGACACAAACAAAGAGATCAAATCCTCTCCCAAGTCCAAAGATCATTCCAATCAAATAGTGACTAGTGAGAGAGACATTTGTGTTCATTTGAGTTCTTGCGCTTGGATCGCTTTTCTTCTTCTTTCTTTCTTGTTCCCAACTCAATTGTAATCAAGGCAAGAGACACCAATTGTGTGGTGGTCCTTGTGAGGACTTAGTGTCCGATTGATTGAGAAGAGAAGCTCACTCGGTCTAGGTTACCGTTTGAGAGAGGGAAAGGGTTGAAAGAGACCCAATCTTTGTGACCACCTCAATGGGGAGTAGGTTTGCAAGAACTGAACCTCGGTAAAACAAATCACCGCATCTCACTCTTCATTTGCTTGTGATTTGTTTTCACCCTCTCTTTCAGACTCGATTTAATTTCTAACGCTAACCCCGGCTTGTAGTTGTGCTTTAAGTTTATAATTTTCAGATTCTGCCTATTCACCCCCCTCTAGGCGACTTTCACACGCGTCGCCCGTTGATTGTGCATCGACCACGCTGCCGACCATTGGCGTGGGCACTATTGGTTCACCGGATAGTCTAGTGCACACTAGACAGTCTGGTGAATTTTAGCCGCAGCGTCCTTGGCGATTCCCGAGAGCAGCGAGTTCATCGCTGAGTAGCCTGTCCGGTGCACCCGCTGTTGGTGCTCCACTGGTTGTTTCGGCTGAACTCCTTTTGCTCCTTTTGAACTTGACTTAATTGAGTTCCTGGCACTTAGACAAGCATGTTTAGCACATAAAATAATTGACTAAGTGTCTAGAACTTACCTTCACACTTGATCCGTCTAGATATCCCTTTGCTCAACATTATGTTAGTTCACACATAGTGTGTTGTGCAATTAATCACCAAAACAATATGGAAATGGCCCAAGGGCACATCTCCCTTTCAATCTCCCCCTTTTTGGTGGTTTATGCCGACGCATTAAAAAGCAACTCATTACAAACTAACATATCTATAAGAGCTCAAAAACGTAAGTTTATGTCAAATTGAAGACCAATAAGATTTTCAAGGAATTTGGCATATTTGGATCACTTTTGCCACCACATGGTTTATTTTCACAAAACATATTCTTTTTCTTATCTCTGATGTCAAACACACTTGTTTTGGCAAATCAAGAGATCTTTCAAGAGTAAATTTGATCAAATACCAAAAACTCCCCCTTTTCCCATAATCGAAATTCTCCCCCATAAGAGAACAATTTTTGCAATAAGAGGGTTTTGATCAAACACAAAGATTATAACTCTATAATTTTTGAAATTCATAAGTGGTTGGCTGATTCATTTGCTTTGGCCTTAATTTCTCCCCCTTTGGCATTAAGCACCAAAACAGGTGAACTTTTGGCCCTTTAACCCCATTGCTTCACCAAAATGTCAAATAAGAGCATAAAGGCATTGAGAGCACACTGAGGAACTTAGGACAAGACACATTGATACCGAAATGCAGTGGAAGTCCTTTCTTTGTCCAAGTTCACTTTTCCCTTTTAATGCAATTTTGAGACTATATCAAGAGTACTCAACAAACAAGTTAGTCTCAAAGGAGTCAAGTTGTAGCACATCCTCCCCCTAAACATGTGCACCATTTGCATTAAGGACTTGTGAGGTTCGGGGATGACTTGTACAACTTGAGTATAAAATAAGTAATTAAAGACATTAACGCTTAAAGTAATATGATCAAAGGCATAGAATACATGTATGCTATAGATCAATCCAAGTTACGCAAATCTAAGACATTTAGCTCACTACGCAACCTACAAAACCTTTTCTCATTTAAAGGCTAGGTGAAGATATCGGCTAGCTGGTTCCTGGTGCTGATATGATAAATATCCATATATCCCCTTTGCTGGTGGTCTCTCAAGAAGTGATGCCAGATGTCAATTGCTCAGTGCGACTGTGTTCAACAGGATTATCCGCCAAGCGGATTGCACTCTCATTATCACATAGAAGTGGGACTTTTCTCAGATTGTAGCCAAAGTCTCGGAGGGTTTGCCTTATCTAAAGTAGTTGCGCGCAGCACTGTCCTACGGCAACATACTCGGCCTCAGTGGTGGATAGGGCAACGAAAGTTTGTTTCTTAGAGCTCCAGGACACCAGGGACCTTCCCAGAAACTGACAAGTCCCTGATGTGCTTTTCCTATCGACCTTGCACCCGGCATAGTCAGAATCTAAGTATTCGATTAAGTCAAAGGTAGACCCCTTTGGATACCAGATCCCGAAGCAAGGCATACAAACCAAATATCTAAGAATTCGCTTAACGACCACAAGATGACACTCCTTGGGGTCGGATTGAAATCTAGCACACATACATACACTTAGCATAATATCAGGTCTACTAGCTCAAAGATAAAGCAAAAATCCTATCATAGATCGATATGCCTTTTGATCAACGGACTTACCTCCTTTGTTGAGGTCCAGATGTCCGTCCGTTCCCATCGGTGTCTTTGCGGGCTTTGCATCCTTTATCCCAAACCTCTTGAGCAAATCTTGAGTATACTTTGTTTCAGAGATGAATGTTCCTTCCTTGAGTTACTTCACTTGAAAACCAAGGAAGTAATTCAGCTCGCCCATCATTGACATCTAAAATTTCTGCATCATCACCCTGCTAAACTCCTCACAAGACTTTTGATTAGTAGAACCAAATATAATGTCATCGACATATATTTGGCATATAAAAAGATCATCATTACAAGTCTTAGTAAAGAGAGTAGGATCAGCTTTCCCAACCTTGAAAGCGTTAGAAATAAGGAAATCTCTAAGGCATTCATACCATGCTCTTGGGGCTTGCTTAAGTCCATAGAGTGCCTTAAAGACCTTGTAGATGTGGTCGGGATACCTGTCATCCTCAAAGCCAGGGGGTTGTTCCACATACACATCCTCCTTGATTGGTCCATTGAGTAAGGCGCTCTTCACGTCCATTTGAAACAACTTAAAAGAGTGGTGAGCAGCATAGGCCAATAATATTCGAATTGATTCTAGCCTAGCTACAAGAGCAAAAGTCTCCTCAAAATCCAAACCTGTGACTTGGGCATAACCTTTTGCCACAAGTCGAGCCTTGTTTCTTGTCACCACACCGTGTTCATCTTGCTTGTTGTGGAACACCCACTTGGTTCCCACAACATTTTGCTTTGGACGTGGCACCAGGCTCCAAACTTTATTTCCCTTGAAGTTGTTGAGTTCTTCCTGCATGGCCAACACCCAGTCCGGATCCTGCAAGGCTTCTTCTACCCTGAAAGGCTCAACAGAAGAAACAAACGAGTAATGCTCACAAAAATTATCTAAATGTGAGCGAGTGGTTACTCCCTTGCTGATATCACCCAGAATCTGATCCACTGGATGATTTCTTTGAATTGTTGACCGGACTTGAGTTGGAGGAACTTGTGACGCTTCTTCCTCCTTATCCTGTTCTTCATGTGTTCCCCCTTGATCCAACCCTTCATCTTGAGGTACTTGTTCCTCATCTTCAGTTGGGGGATGCACCAATGTAGAGGAAGAAGGTTGATCTCGCTCTTGTTGTTCTTGCGGTCGCACATCACCTATTGCCATTGTTCGCATTGCGGCCATCGGAACCTCATCTTCATCTACATCATCAAGATCAACTTGCTCTCTTGAAGAGCCATTAGTTTCATCAAATACAACGTCGCTAGAGATTCAACTAATCCTGATGACTTGTTGAAGACCCTATACGCCTTTGTATTTGAGTCATAACCTAGTAAAAACCCTTCTGCAGCTTTGGGAGCAAACTTTGAATGCCTACCTTTCTTTACCAAGATGTATCAATGGCTTCCAAATACACGAAAATAAGAAACATTAGGTTTGTTATTGGTTAGTAGTTTGTATGATGTCTTCTTGAGGAGGCGATGCAATAAAGTCGGTTTATGGCATGGCAGGCTATATTCACAGCTTCTAACCAAAATCGCTCAGGCATCTTGTATTCTCCAAGCATTGTCCTTGCCATGTCAATTAGTGTCATGTTCTTCCTCTCTACCACACCATTTTGTTGTGGTGTAGGGAGCGGAGAACTTGTGCTTGATGCCTTCCTCCTCAAGATATTCTTCAACTTGAAGATTTTTGAACTCAGATCCATTATCACTCCTTATCTTTTTCACTTTTAGCTCAAATTCATTTTGAGCTCTCCTTAAGAAGCGCTTTAGAGTTCCTTGGGTTTTAGATTTATCCTGCAAAAAGAAACCCAAGTTAAGCGGGAAAAATCGTCAACAACGATAAGACCATACTTACTTCCCCGACACTAAGATAAGCAACGAGCCCGAAGAGATCCATATGTAGGAGTTCTAGTGGTCTTGATGTTGACATCACGTTCTTGCTTTGATGATTACTTCCCACCTGCTTCCTTACCTAGCATACTGCACAAGGTCTGTCTTTCTCAAAACATACATCAGTTAGTTCTAACACATATTCTCCCTTTAGAAGTTTATGAAGGTTCTTCATCCCAACATGTGCTAGACGGCGGTGCTAGAGCTAGCCCATATTAGTCTTAGCGATTAAGCATGCATCTAGATCAACATTCTCTTTTGAGAAATCAACTAAGTAGAGCTTGTCGTCTAATACACCCTTAAAAGCTAATGAACCATCACTTCTTCTAAAGATAGATACATCAATATTTGTAAATAAGCAATTATAACCCATATGACATAATTGGCTTACAGACAACAAATTGTACCCAAGCGATTCTACTAGAAACACATTTGAAATCGAATGCTCAGTTGTGATGGCTATTTTTCCTAAGCCCTTAACCTTGCCTTGGTTCCCATCTCCAAAGATGATAGTGTCTTGGGAATCCCTATTCTTGACATGGGAGGTGAACATTTTCTTCTCCCCGTCATATGGTTTGTGCATCCGCTATCAATAATCCAGCTTGAGCCCCTGGATGCAAAAACCTGCAAGATAATTAAGCTTGGGTTTTAGGTACCCAACTCTTGTTGGGTCCTACAAGGTTAGTCACAATAGACTTTGTAACCCAGATGCAAGTTTTGCCTCTCTTGCACTTAGGTCCCAAACTTCTAGCAACTACTTTCTTGTTTTTGCATATAAGAACAAATGAAGCATCACATGTTTGATAGAGCATAGTTGGTCTAGTTGATGCTCTCCTAGGCGCATGAGAAGCAACATGATGGCGCCTAGGTCTATTCCTACCATGAGCATATGAAGAGCTAGATGCAAACATGGCATGAGAATTAAATGTAGCATCATGACGAGTAGGAAAAACAACATGATTACAACACTTATCATGATGAGCAGCACTAGAAAAATTCTTGACGTGAGCATAAAGATAAGCATGGTTCTTTTGGTCCTTTGAAGAATAAGAGCTACTAGCCATAGGAGCCTTTCCTTTCTCCTTGTTGAGATTAGAAGTCCTTTGGCTTGTTAAGTTCTTGGTCTCCTTTTGGTAACCAAGTCCATCCTTAATAGAGGGGTGTCTACCAATGGTGTAGGCATCCTTGGCAAATTTTAGTTTCTCATAATTATCCTTGCAAGTCTTAAGTTGAGCATTAAGACTTACACCATCATTATTTAACTTAAGAATAGTAGAGGCATGTTCATTACAAGCATCAATGTTAAAATCTTTGCACCTATTGCAGATAACAACATGCTCTATAGATGAACTAGCAAAATTTACTTCTTCTAACTTAGCATTTAAATCAACATTTAAATTCTTAAGCTTAGAGATAGAGTCATTGCAAGTAGATAACTCAGAAGTCAATAGTTCATTTTTCTTAATTTCTAGAGCAAGAGATTTTTAAACATTAATGAATTTATCATGTTCCTCATAAAGAATATCTTCTTGCTTTTCTAGAAGCCTATCTTTTTTATTAAGAGCATCAATCAATTCATTTATTTTATCTACCTTAGATCTATCTAATCCTTTAAATATATCACTATAATCCACTTCATCGTCAGAAGATTCATCATCACTAGGAGAAGTGTACTTAGGTGTACCTCGTGTACGTACCTTCTTCTCCTTAGACATAAGGCACGTGTGACGTTCGTTGGGGAAGAGAAAGGACTTGTTGAAGGCTGAGGCAGCTAGTCCTTCATCATCGAAGTCGGATGAAGAACAGTCGGAGTCCCATTCTTTTCCAATGTGCGCCGCGTCCTTTGCCTTCCTATAGTTCTTCTTCCTTTCCTTCTTTCCTTTCTTTCTTGTGCCTGGTCATTGTCATTATCAGGACATTGTGCT
Organism: Zea luxurians; assembly: GCA_029449295.1. Classification (NCBI taxonomy): domain Eukaryota; kingdom Viridiplantae; phylum Streptophyta; class Magnoliopsida; order Poales; family Poaceae; genus Zea; species Zea luxurians. Next base: position 87,806,521 of record JAOPSE010000008.1, on the reverse strand, counting down.
ATAAAAAGACCAGACTTACCGCAATTGAAGCAGGAGCGCTTTCCCTTAGACTTGCTCTTGTTGGGATATTCCTTGCGTCCCTTTAAAGTGGTCTTGAAACGCTTGATTATAAGCGTCATTTCATCCTCGTTGAGTCTGGCAGCCTCCACTTGTGCTACCTTGCTAGGTAGCGCCTCCTTGCTACTCGTTGCGTTGAGAGCAACGGGCTACGGCTCATAGAGAGGAAGCGGTCCATTTGCAGCATCATCCACGTATCTTGCTTCCTTCACCATCATGCGCCCGCTTACAAATTTTTCGAGAATTTCCTCGGGCGTCATTTTGGTGTACCTGGGATTCTCATGGATAAGATTCACAAGATGAGGATCAATAACGGTAAAAGACCTTAGCATGAGTCGGACGACATCATGATCCATCCATCTTGTACTCTCATAGTTTCGAATCTTGTTGACCAGGGTCTTGAGCTTGTTGTAAGTTTGAGTTGGCTCCTCTCCCCTTATTATGGCGAACCTCCCCAGCTCGCCTTTCACCAGTTCCATCTTGGTAATCATGGTGACATCATTACCCTCGTGAGAGATCTTGAGGGTATCCCATATTTGCTTGGCATTGTCCAAGCCGCTCACTTTGTTGTATTCATCCTTGCATAGAGATGCTAGCAAAACAGTAGTAGCTTGGGCATTTTTATGTATTTTCTCATTAATAAATATAGGATTGTCAGTGCTATCGAAATGCATTCCATTTTCAACAATTTCCCAAATACTAGGATGGAGAGAAAATAAGTGACTGCGCATTTTATGACTCCAAAATGAATAGTCCTCTCCATCAAAGTGTGGGGGTTTTCCAAGTGGAATAGATAGTAAATGTACATTCGAATTATAAGGGATGCAAGAATAGTCAAAATAATAGTTTTGATTAACCGTTTTCTTTTTCGACGAAGAGTCTTTGTCGTCATCACCCTTGGTGAAGAGGAGGAGGCGTCGCTGTCGTAGTAGATGATCTTCTTTATGCACCTCTTCTTCTTCCCAATCCCTCTTCTTGTGACTTGAGCCTAAGTCAGTGGGCTTGTCGCCTTTTGGCTCGTCGATGTAGAGGGTCACCTTCTCCTTGTCGTTAATCACCATCCCCTTACCTTTAGGATCCATCTCTTCAGGCGGTTAGTCCCTAAATGAAGAGTACGGCTCCGATACCAATTGAGAGCACCTAGAGGGGGTGAATAGGTGATCCTATAAAAATCAACACTAAATATCACAAACTTGGTTTATGAATTGTTAGTGGAATCAAAACCAAGGAGATATGTCTAGAGAGAAGGAGATGACTTCTTCACTTAATTGCTCTTCACAAGGTGAATATTTAACTTAGAGCAATTATCAAGTGAGTAGAAGCAGAGAGAATCGCACACGAATAACAACAGGTAACACGGCGTTTTTTATCCCGTGGTTCGACCAAGTAGAACACTTGCCTACTTCCACGTTATGGCGTCCCAATGGATAAGGGTTGCACTCAACCCCTTTCAAGCGATCCAATGATCCACTTGAATACCATAGTTTTCTTCCTTATAGCAGATGTTCCCTTTGTGAGGAATCTCCACAAGTTGGAGCCTCTCACCCTTACAATATTGATCATAATGAAAACCACAAGAGTAAGGGAGGGAATAGAAACACACGCAAGAGCTAGAGTCACAACAGCGACACGCACACAAGCCAAGAAACGAGCACACAAACACAGTGCAGCGAGTTCACAACTCAACAAGTGCTCAAATCTCAAACACAATGATCCGGATGTGTGCTTGCATAGTTTAGACGTCTTAGGATGTTCAATGGAGGCTTGTTGTACTGCTCCATGCGCCGAGGGATCCCTTTTATAGCCCCAAGGTAGCTAGGAGCCGTTGGATCTCCATTTGGTAGGCAATTCTTGCCTTCTGTCTGTTGGCGCACCGGACAGTCCGATGCACCACCGGACATGAACATTTCTTTCCTTCTTTGGCAAAGCCGACCGTTGAACCCTTAGTCCACTTGGCACTCCCAATAGTCCAGTGCGGCCTAGTGACTGCTGGCTCTGGCCACGCGTCGCCTGCTGATTGCGCGTCGACCGCACTGCCGACCGTTGGCGCGGGCACTGTTGGTTCACCGGATAGTTCGGTGCACACCGAACAGTTCGGTGAATTTTAGCCGCAGCGTCCTTGGCGATTCCCGAGAGCAGCGAGTTCGTCGCTGAGCAGCCTGTCCGGTGCACCCGCTGCTGGTGCTCCATTGGCTGTTTCAGCTGAACTCCTTTTGCTCCTTTTGAACTTGACTTAATTGAGTTCCTGGCACTTAGACAAGCATGTTTAGCACATAAAATAATTGACTAAGTGTCTAGAACTTACCTTCACACTTGATCCGTCTAGATATTCCTTTGCTCAACATTTGTTAGTTCACACATAGTGTGTTGTGCATTTAATCACCAAAACAATATGGAAATGTCCCAAGGCCACATTTCCCTTTCACAAAGGCGCATTGGATCACTATTAAGCTTCAATTACGGTTTTGACCAAAGAAACTTAAATCGTCATGTTTTATGGTAGTGATGAGAGAAGATAATTCAGGGCTTGTTGATCTCTAGCTTCCAAAACCTCAAACTCAGGATTTTTATACCTCGATCTCTTTTTCATTGTCATCCTTTTGGAAAATTTTGGTTGCAGACGCCTTTGTGGTAATGGTCAAAAAGACGAGTAGCTTTATGTTGACCCTAATCTACACATGCCATAGCACATTGTTGGACTTCATGAGCTTCTCGAAGACGGGTAGACCGAGTATAGGATTTGTGGAGATATATGATGATGAACTTATTATAATGTAAAAGTACTGAGACATTTGGAAGAATCGCCGACAACCCAAACTTGAGTCTATTCGTGTTGTATGTTGATATGTTAGATAAGGAATATACTCTCATATTTGCATACATATATAGAAATTGGTACTTATAATTCTAATAAATATAATATGGATTTAAACTAGATTCTAATCTCTGATACTAACAATATCCGTTAATAACGGTGTACTCGTTGTGTAGGTAGCCGTGGAAACAATTCTATGCGAGAGTCATGTATAGCGAAGCGTTTACAACACAATCTTGATGCACGCCACATGTCCCTTTCGTGTTTGTCCTACCAAACGAGTAGCTGGATTGAGTTGGGTTAAACAGTTGAACCGAATAGCTCAATAGACCATATGCTACAAGAAGATCAAACGAAAAGATTTCAATATAGATGTTATCTAGCTAGTCCTGGAAATGCTTCACTGTACATGACTCCTATTTTTTTTTCCATAAAACATGTGTACTATACAATATTCGTTAACAACGGGGGAACGTATTCTATGCACAAGTTCACCTTCGTGCACATATGCATAAACTCAATATGAGCCCTTCGTATAACAACCTTTGGTTGAGATGCAGGTTTTTTTTTGCAAATATATAGCTGACGGACGAGGGGAACGTGGAAAGTGTTTTTCATACAAAAATGATAGCTAAATATTATTGGACGAATGATCCAGATTGATTTTATGAATGTGTGCATGAATTTGGTCTTCTGCGTAGAATATGTTTCATAAGACTATGACCAACAGACGTACATATGCGTGCAAAATAGTGTTTTGAATGGTACATATTACTCTCTCCGTTTTTAAATAGTAGCCGTTTTAGCTTGAGGTTTGTACGACTATATTCATATAGATGATATTGAATCTAGGCACATATATAGAACACATATATTTATTGTTGTATAGATCTACTAAAAAGGTAAAAATGAATTTTAATTTGGGACGAAGAGAGTATTATTATAGAGTGAAACTTAAAATACAACACTAAAATGAATAAAGCTGATGGAGTAAGTTTGTGGTTCGCGAACTAGGAAATACGACTCGGTGGGCCAAGCCATCCACTAACGAGGCCGAACAGGATCCAGTACCACTCAAGCCGCAGCTCGAAACCGGAGGACGTGACAGGCCCAGTACCGCTCAGCCGCGGTCTGACGGCCTCCTCAACGTCACGAGTCACGTTACGAGGGCTGGGAACAGCACGTACGTACGTCCGGTCCCCAGTGCCATGTCACGACCCACGAGCACGTCGACGGCGAGAGCGGGCGCGCCGGAGTCTGCCGGCACGGGGAGCCGAAAACGGGGGAAAAAAATGGGAACTGAAATCTGAGTCTCCAATCTCCATGGGTAAAGGGCAGTGTATTCATCAATATAACGGTCACACGTACGATCGGACCGGACGAACAATTCAGGCGGCAAAACAATGACTCGTGATCGAAATAAAACGGCCGGACAAGAACAACCAACAGCTGAAGCGAAGCCAGCGTGATCCGGCGGTGCTGCCACGACTCGTTCAGGCAAGGCGTCGTGACAGGGATAGATATCTGGCTCTGGCCCGATAACACCTGCAACTAGCTAGGCAACTAGCTAGGAGCCTGTGCTAGCGGCCATAGAAAAAACAAGAGAAATCCGTATATATGCAGCAGCAACTGGTTACGTGATCAGCTGGCCAGGTCTGCCCAAACCCAAGTGGTCTGGAGTCTCGATTCCATCCGGCCGTCCTGGGCTAGTTGTCTACCGTTGCAGCTGTCGTCATGATTAAGCACCGTATCATACTAGTAGCTACAGTACTATCATGCGTCTTAATTGGTCTTGCCCCCTGATGCAAGCACCTACCATTAGTGGATGGATATGTGCTCAAAACTACCTCGCGCGCGATCTGCAACTTGGAGCATGGGCTTGGAAGAATTTTCTCGAGAGGCTGGCTGTGTGTGATCACTTGAGACCACAAGTGGGCTCCGATTATTAAGCAAGCAGTTGGGCATGCAGGATGGATGCCCCAGTTGCTCTGTGGGGGGTGGGGTGGGTGAGTGGGTCGATGGTGATTCATGTCTGCGCGCATTTACATCTATCTGGAGTGGTTAGCACAGATTCGCAACAAGTGGCTGCGCTATCTGGAGTAGCAGTACTAGTGTGTGCAATTTGCATGAACCCCCGTGGGGGCAGGAGGAGGTGTAGCATGGTTTCCCTAGCTGCACGAAGGATAAGCCGACCCTCGTGACCTTCACAGAGCACACGGCGGCTACGGTGGGCTGAGGCGCCTTGATTATGCTAATGCGGTGTCCTGGACGTACGGCTGTCATCCTCGCATTTCTTACGCACATGGACCTCCATTCATCCCCTTCCCCTGGACTGGTCAGGTATCAGCTGTCGTTGCTTCAGTGCAGCCGTGCGGAGAGGTATTTGTTAGTGTGTACGTGCGCGCTCCGCATCAAAAACAAACAAAGCAAATGCACATCCATCCTCGGTGGCGGGCGCGATGGGATCACGGATCGGGGTCCCCACACCCACGCACAGCCAGCCCAGCCAGCCACACTGACGCGGTGACGCCTGTGCGGCAGCGCGTGCACCCGTGTGCTGCCGCGTTCACCACCGATTGGATTTGCTTCTTTAAATAAATAAATACAGTAGCTCTGCGTTGACAATGACAAGAAGCACAGTTTGCAGTGCGGCTCCCCGGTCACGCACGCCTGGTGCAGCCTGCAGGCGAATTGAAGACGCCACACGGCCAGCTGGAAGTGGGAGGAGCAGGCGGTCGTCGCGTCGTGCGGGTCACCATCGCGCCATGATTGATTGCGCCTCCGACAAGAGGCTATCGCGCCATCAGGCGGCCGATCGTCACGCGAGGCGGCGGTGCCAGTGGAGTGCGGCAGCCACCTAGACCCAGCTCTCCCGTGTGCAGTCAGCCAGGCCGCCTCGTGCACCCACGTTCAACACAACCCAACCCGCCCCGGCTGTCACCGGGCGCGACAGATAATTCTCTTCTCTCCGTCGACTCGAGGCTGCAGGGTTTAGGGTTTCAGCCCATTCATCCCTAATTCGCTACAAGATTCTTCTCTATATTTCTCTTTCTATATTCTATTCTACTATCCTACCGTATCAGCAAGATTCTTTTTGGAGGATGCACATCCTTTATTCTTCATGACCGGACATGAAGTGATCGTGTGGTCCTGATTGTTGCATCCAAAACAACTCCTTGTCCCTTCATTCTTGTCTTGGTACGGACAAGACGCGATGAGGTGGCCTAACTTCTTGCACTTGAAGCACCTCCTTTTTTCTTTTCCCTTTTTGTACTTAAATGACATGGAGAGATGATCCGTGCAAACAACATGATTAATTGAATTTTTACCTTTTTCCTTGTTCATGTTGATTTCTTTATTTATTGCTTTGGGAACATCCTTCTCATGGAGTTTGACCCTTGCTGCGGTTTCTCCTTCCTCAAGCTTCTTCACCACGTGTTCGTAGATATCTTGCGGAAGTCGAGCAAGGCATCTTCTCCTTAATTGTCTTTGTTTCTTGTTCCCAAGCAATTTCCTTTTTGATCCTGCAACTTGTTTCTCAAACAAAGATTGGCCTTTCTTGAGGCGGTGGAGGTCAGCACATGATAATATTTTGACCAATTGATTACTAGTGCAAGAATGAGGTTCATATGAGTTTAAACTAGTAATTACTACCTCATGAGCAATATCGAGCATGATATGATCATCAACTACTTTACTATGAGAGTATGACAATGTATCATACTTTTCACTAAGAGCAAGCTTTTCTAAATTCATTGTTTCTACTTGACTTCTAAGCATAGAATTTTCAGTTTTAAGTTGAGCAACATTAGATAGAGCGTCATCATTATTACTTTGCTCAATTAACATTGAATCATACCGTTGGACCAAGACATCATGAGAGCACCTTATCTCCTCATGTTCTTTGGTCATCTTCTCCAGGCTGTTGTTTGTTTTGATGAGAGTCTCCTCTAACCTGAGAAGCGTCTCGCCTTGTTCCTTCTCAACAACTTAACCAAGAGAGCTTTGTCCGCTTTGTTGAGATGGTTGTAGAAACGGCGAATCTCCTCTTCTTCCACATCATTGGTCTCATTTTCCCTGTCATTAATGTCAGTGGAAGCAATATAGGAAAATGTACCTTGTGATGATGAAGATTCATCCTCGCTATCATCCTCATATTCCTTCTCATCATGGCTTTCGTCTCCACCGTCATTGTTAGCAATAAAACATTTATCACTAGTGGAGAACAAACCTGTCGACGAGGTGGATTCATCGTTTGGGTGCCATCGTTCTTGTTCTTCTCCCTCTGAATGGTTAGTAACACAAGTAATATAGGGAGTAGGAGCATCACAGTTTGTCACAGAATATTTTTCTTTAATTCTATTCCATAAATCATGAGCATCAACAAATAGATCACTATCACTGCTCATGATGGCAAAATAAGCACTTCTAGAAAGAGAGTCAACTAAGATGTTGCAAGCATGGTGATTGAGAGATAAACATCTTAGTTCTTCATTAGAAGGATTTTTACTAAAATCAGAGGGAAAATACTTCTACTAAAGATCTGTCTCAAATCAGAATCAACATTCATGAAAGCTTTGTAAATAGAGACAGACCAAGATTTGTAATTAGAACCATCGCCTAAAAGAAGTTCTACAGTTACCTCTTGTGACGACATCGTTATCTCCGGACGGCTAAGCCCACACTGGAGAGGCCTAGCTCTGATACCAATTGAAAGTTCCCTTTGCCCGGGAACAGGATCTGGATGTCGCCTAGAGGGGGGGTGAATAGGCGAATAAAAATTATCACTTTATAACTGGAAATTCTTACTCTACTCGAAGGCTGGATCGCAGTGGAATGAAGGACCCTTCGAGTAGGTTGCAGCGGAATTGAAGTTCCTGTCTTAAAATACCCTGCACTTCGAAGACAGCTTATAGCACATATAAATATTGAAGTGCAAGTATAAACAACAAATAAGACAGAGAAACAGCACACAACACAGAGCAGAGCACACAGACATAGGGATTTATCCCGAGGTTCGGCCAAGCCTGAAATGCTTGCCTAGTCCTCGTTGGAGTTAGCCACACCTTGGCTTGGAGTCTATTTCAACTCTTTCCTCCGTTTGCTCAGATCTGTCGGGCGACAGATAGAGCCTTCCACTATGTTGATATCAGTTTACAACGATGTCGTGGTTGCTTACAATCTTCTCAACAGCACTCCGACAGAGTAATAATGCGCTCAAGATTTTGCTCTAGCTCTCAGCAGCACTTCCCCTCTCTCTAAAGGCTTATAACTTCGCCTCTACACAAACTAGAGAGATACATAAGAGAGGGAGAGAAAGAATTGATCCAAATGGTGTATGGACTTGTTGGCTGCACTTGTGTGCTTGTTGAGGCGCCTAGGGGTCCCTTTTATAGCCCCAAATGGCCTAGGAGCCGTTGGAGCTTCATTTGGAAGCTCCCAGCCTTCCCTGGTTGCGGGTGCACCGGACTGTCCGGTGGCGCACCGGACAGTGAACAGTAACGGATCTGATTGGCAGTTTCCTTCTCTGGAACAGCTAGCCGTTGGTGCACCGGACATGTTACTATTCACTGTCCTGTGCACCGGACACAGCACTATTCACTGTCCTGTGCACCGGACGCAGCGACTATTCACTGTCCTGTGCACCGGACGCAGCGACTATTCACTGTCATGTGCACCGGATAGCGACTATTCACTGTCCTGTGCACCGGACAGAGTTACTATTCACTGTCCTGTGCACCGGACAGCTATTATTCACTGTCCTGTGCACCAGCCAACAGCACACTAAGTGATTTTTCCTCCGTTCTTTCTCCGTTTGACTTCAACTTTTGAGAGGATTTTCCTGAGACTTAAACAAACACATTTAGAGTATAATCCAATTGATTTAGTCCTAGAAACTTACATCTTTCTTGTTCTTCTCCTAGCTTTTCTGTTTCTCCTCCAACAGAGCTCAGAATGGTACTTTCTCTACAGAAAGAGTTAGAGAGCAAACCAAAGCACCAAATTTGTAGTAAGAGGTGTATGCAACATGGTTGAACACTCAAACCTTACATACTTAACCTTTTTCACCATTTTACCCAATTTGGCATGTTTGAGGTCGATGTTGGACTCTAAACCATTAAGTCAACTTGACTTGATCTAGATTGATATATCTTAGCTCCAACTCCCTTGTTCATTTCTCGAGCTTGATCTTGAGCCTTATGACTTACACCACATAACTGTAGTTGTTGCCTCATTGGTTGTAAGTCACGTCCTTATGTAGTGATCCTTGATGTGTCGTAGCTGTTCTCAACTCGATCACCCTTGACTTTGCAAGCCTTCTTCTTCACCCTTGGCTTTGGGTTCCTTAGCCTTCTTGACCTTCTCCCATGCACTTGGTACCTCGAAGCTCTTCTTGCCTCCGTCCTTGGCTTGATCAGTTGTCTCCGAGCTACGCACCCGAGTATCACTTTTGCAATGTCCATCTTACTTGTGATGCCCATTATCTATCATCATCTAGTCCTTGGACCATCACACTTGTTCACTTGTTGAACCTTGTTAGCTTTACCTTAAGCACCTGTTCAACACTTAGTACACTTGTTAGTCCTTTAATGATATAAATAAGTTCAATCCGGATCACATTATTTCTGATTTAGAACTTCGTATTCTAATTGATTCTTTTGCTCCTAATATTTTAAAGATGAAGTTAGAAGGACTTTCATAGCTAAAGGTTTGACTCAACCAATTGGTCCAAAACATTGGTTTAGACAAAATAGTTGGTTGAAATATAGTGTGAAGAAGAATAAGACTTATTGCTTCTATTGTTAGCTTTTTAAGCATGATAGAATGGATGAAATTTTTTGCATGATGCATTAGTGGTTCTATTGTCACTTGAGGATTTCTTTGAGTACGTAACATCAATTGTGAGTAGCACTATTGCTTGCAAAAGGAATGATATATTACAATATAAGCGTCGTTTGAATATCTTATCTAAGTTGGAGAGCGGAGAAATTTCATCACACACAGACAAACAAGAAACATCATTGTCAAGACCTCGAGATATAAGAGTAGAAGGAATCCTCCAAAGTACACAGAACATGAGGTCGGAACATTGGCCTCAGCTCTACGATTTTAGATGTACGGTTCGATCCGGATGTTTGTGCATTGCAACCAAAGCAAGGCCAGCTTACATAAAGTCTTTACCAAAATCCAATATACACAGGTAAAAAAAAGCCTGAAAATAAAAATAAGTTCTACTGCTTGCACACTTCCGCGGCCCCACATGGAAGAAAAGATTTTTCAGCCTCTCCCTATTGCCATCAATGCTCGCTCACGGTTCACACACTCGTCCACCACGTTGCGAGCCTGTGCAGCTGCGTTTGCGCATCTGGTTTCTTCTGGGTCATCTATATACTTCTCTCCTAGCAGAGAGCCAGAGACAGCAAGCCACTCACTCCAGCCGGCGAGACGATGGAGCGGGAGCCGTCGCGTTCCATTGACATGTGGGCTAGGTATGCGCTTCGCCGGCGACGTGATGCGGCACCGGGCTGGTGGACCCCTGTGGGTGCGCCGACTGGTGCCAAACCATCGGTTTGTGGACGTTCTACCCGAAGGCGGGGTCCGGCGGCGCCTCATGCGTATAGGACCTGCGCGTTGCAGGGGGCCATCCCGGCGAACTCGGCGGAGCCCTTAACCACCTCCCACTCCACCACTTCGTCCTCGACGCCGTGGACGCCGGGTACCGCGGCGGCGGTGGATGCGGCGGCAGAAACCGTGCCCACGGCGACGTCGAGCCCGGCGCCGACGACGTATATCCTCCGCCTCCCGCCAGCGATCTCCCCGACCTCGCCAGCGACAACGTGCGGCCGGCGCACCTCGGGGGGCACGCCGGTGCCGGCCACCATCCGCCACTCGTCCCGGGCCTCGTCGTACCGCTTCAGCCGCCACTCGCCGTACTCCGCCACGATGTACATGCGGCCGCCGGCGACGGCGCAGGAGCCCGTCCACCCCTCCCGCATCCCGCGCGCCATCTCGCACCACGAGTCCGCGGCGGCGTCGTACACGGCGCCGCGCGGCGCGCGCTCGAACGGCCACGCCCACCCCTCCGTTACGTACAGCTTCCCGCCCGCCGCCGCCGCGTCGTAGCGCGCCACCGCAGCGCCCCGGCGCGGCGCGGCCGGCGACCACCGCCCGGCCTCCGGGTCGAAGACCTCCGCCTCGCCGTCCTCCCCGGCCACCACCACACGCCCTCCCACCTCCCCGGCCGCCATGTACCCGCGGGGCGTCCGCATCGCCGCCGCCTCCTCCCACCCGTTCCGCGCGGCGCTGTACACCGCCACGCTCGTCACGGCCTTGTCGCCGCCCTCCTCGACGCCCCCAATCACGTAGATCTCGCCGCGGCGGGGGAGCCCCACCACAGCGAACGACCCGGCCGCGGCGCCGCCGGGCACCGGCGGGAGCAGGAGCCACTTCCTCGAGAAACGGTCGAGCGCCTGGCACTGGAGGCGCCGCGACATGGGGTCAAAGGCGAGGGCGAAGAGGAAGGGCACCGACCCCGTGGCCGCGGTCCCCGCCCCCGCCGCGGGAGGGAACAGCAGTGGCTTGGCCAGGGCGTCCGTGAGGAAGCGGTTCCAGGTGGAGGAGACGGTGCGGAAGAGGCGGTGGTAGAGGAAGGGCAGGTGGAGGAGGCACTTCTCGGCCACCTCCTCCGGCAGGCCCGGGATGAGCTCCATGACCTCCTCCCCCTCCCCGTCACCGGCGTCCAGCACCTGCTGCTTGCTCATGGACGAGAAGCTCATGGTGGCCGGGCCGAGCGGCGCGATTCTTCGATCGAATTTGATGCGATTCGCTTCTCCCCGCTGTGGGTGTGGGGGAGCTCTGTGGTTCGGCTTGGTGATGAGGAATGGAACCTGAAGCGGGGTGGGCACGAATTTATAGAGGTGAGTGGACTCTGGGCAAGGGCCAAGTGCTGCCGATGCGCGGCCGAGTCGTGCGGCTTTTCTCAGCTGGCGTCCTCCCCGACCCCTGCTGCCGAGGGCACCTACAGCCCTTTCCAACCCACGGTCGTTCTTCTGTCTTTCTCCCGAGTCCCGAATGAGCCATATCATCCCCAGGATGTGGCGTCCAATCCAATACATACTAAGTTTACATATTGCTTAAGTTTTTTTTTTGTTTCGTTTCTGTAGGAAAACATGCACATTGTTCAGTACCTCTCTAAACCATTCCAGCTTTGGTCGTGTTGCAATGGTGCTGGATGCTTTGACCAAGTGGGCGGTGCAGAGTTTGGAACGATCGTCTGGTGTACGATTGGAAGACGTTGTGGTGCTGTACAGTTTTTAAGCCGTTTGATTGAGCTTCAACGGTGTAGAGGTTAACTTGAGGAAAGAATGGGTCTTTGTGCTTGAGTGCATCCATGGCAGGAGTACTACTGCATAGGGTGAATGTGGTCAGGAACAGCCACAGGAAGTTGAGGAAAGAATGGTCTTTGTGGCAAGTATTTTGAAACGAAGGCGAAGTAATACCCCTCAGTGCAGCTGGGAATCGGTTCGGGCTCATCCTGCTTTGGTTCAAGCGGACTCGGGCCAACGAGGCATAAGTTTTACAAATTACAACATGCCACGGCCGCCGCGTGGCTGCCTGGCCGGATTTCGAAACGATTGCCGTGAAGCTCGGTCCATCCGGTTCTTGTTGGATTGGATCTGGCGAGCGGCCGGGTCCGGTGATTCTTCGAGCTTGCTTGGCCGTACGCGTACGAGTTTTCCGCCACCCAGGCACGGACCCAACCCAAGGACGCGGCAGCTCCTGCGCTGCCCGCGATCACGACGACTGACGCGACGGCAGCAACTTGGCTCCTGGCGCGAGGAGACCAGGACAGGAGGGGGAGGGTGTCTTCGGAGGAGGGCCGCTTGTGGGCCCGGCGAGAGGTGCATGTACTAGTACTGTACAGCCGTGATGGACAGCAGTCCAGTGGGCCTGGTGGGCGCGGACGGGCGTGTCCGCAAAGGAAAGGAAAGCTAGTAGCTACGAGAATGTGCGGCGTGGGTGGGCCCCATTTGTCCTGGCTGAGAAGTTTACAATTTCTTTCCTCTCATCACTCCCATATATGCCACATAGTATTTTTTTTGATTTTTTTATTTCTCTCTAATAACTTTTATAGTTTCGTAGAAGTATGTCTATTTTTATTTATTTATTTATTATAACGTACTGTACACACTGCTACACGCTGCCGAGCTCTGTCTCCGTGGGCTTCGGATGAAAGAGATGACGTTGCGTCGGTGCGTGTGCGCGAGAGTTTGGGCTCTGCACGCGCAGGCCGTCCGAGGCACCGACCTCTCCGGTACCGATGCGCTCTCGGCGAGGCTTCCCACCTCCCCTCCGGTACCGATGCGCTCTCGACACGAGCCTGGAGACTCGTGCTGCTACGCTGCTCGTTTTCCCTGTGTCGGTGCGGACCGTACTGCGACCACCGTCTTTTCCTCCGACAACCGCCACCCGAGATTAGTCTCGAACAAACCTATCGAAATCGATGTAAACCTCGTGATTTTTTTTTGTAACGATTCCATCTTTGTTGCACCGTGATATAATAATATATGGATCAAATAATCAACTTGGACGCGACTATTTGCTGCCGATAGATTTCGCAGCGTTTTCGGCATGGGACGGGCCTGAGAGGGGACGCGACAGCGGCGGTCGGTCAATGCAATCAGTTGGTTGCCGCTACCGTAAGTCTGTAAGATGACAGCTACAGGCACGTTTTCGACCATCATCACCAGGCAACAGGAATCGATCGACTGTAGCTAGCTCAACAGTCGCAGAAGAAAGATCCCATTACCAAACTCGCAGTAGTTTTATCTGTCGGCACCAACGCATAGAACCTACCACTCATACAACGGATGCATCAGCACAAAATCCTGGTCAAAACAGGAAATACGGACGCCAGGATCGTGCGCGGACGGACGAGTAGATTCTGCGACCCACTTGGATGAAAAAAAAAAACCGGGCCGAGACGACGCGAGGCAGCCGGTGGTCGCCGTCGCGTCGCGTCGCGTCGCGGCTGCCAAAATACGCGCGATTGGCGGGCGGGCCGTGACAGGGGAGAGGAGACGCAGGCAGGCGACGGTGCGATCGCCGGGAATCCATCGATGGGAGCGGTGAAAGCTGAAAACGACGGCAGGCTCTGAATCCCGTCTGAAGCAGCACGCCGGAGCCCGGATAGTTGGTCGTGTGTCGGCGTCTCGACACGGGGGTAGCCCGGTGAAAAAACAGCGTCGCTGCCGCCGCCGGCGTCGTATGTGCGTGGGCACGCGTACTTGAAGGTGGGGAGAATAGATGGCGACGTGGCGCTCGTGATCTGTGCAGCCTAATAATGGAATAGATAAGGATGACGATTCGAAGCCGCACACACACGGCAAGCGTGACAAGGGTCCCCCCACCCCACCCCCAAAGCCGTCGTGAGTGCGGGTGCACGGTCACCGTTGGTTGCTGGTACCAGCGCCTACCGTGGTAGTACGTGCCAATCTTCGTCGCGGGTGACCAGCGGAGAAAAAAAAAAGGAGCCTGCAACGCGCGACGGCGGCACTGTAGGACCGAACGGAACCGGATTCACATGGTGCCACTGCCACGCGCGTGGCACCGGCGCGTGCTGGCGACACCGGCGGCGCGTACTCTATACGTCCCACGCGTGCCTCTCGTGGCGAAAGCGCGCGCGGGTGCGTGCGGGCGAGCCGCGGTGGTAGGGCAGGGCAGGGCAGGGCAGGGGCAGGGCACTCGGCCTAACCATTGTCCTCGCGCCTCCGGCGGCGGTGGGCGCGCGCGTTGCGTTCTTTTCTTTCGCCCTCCCTCCCTTTTCCGCACCGCGGGCCGCAAGTGAGGTGTCGAAGACTCGAAGGACACTCGTGAACGATCGTCGCTGTCCTCGCGGCGGCGGAGGGACCCGGACGCCTGCGCCCCACTCCGCCCTGCCGTCGCGCGCCTGAGCAGCTGTGGAGCCGTGCGGGCGCCGGGAGCGGCGGCAGCGCGGCATGGCCGCTCAGCGCCGCCGATCGCGACGAGACCTCGCGTCCCGGACGTACGGAAATGGGGACAGGGGCATGGGCATGGCGCTGCACCCGTTCCTACTGTGCGCTGTCCCTGTCCCTCCTCCGCGGGTCGCAGCGTTGTAGGCCGGCACGTACCGTGCAGCGAAGCGAGTTCTGGTGATGGGGCGTGTCGTCTGCAGCCGTTGGAGCGCCGGAGAGCCGGGTGCTGTGCGCGGACGTTGCGGCTCCGCACCAAGTAGAGGCAGCCTGCCAGGCACAAAGAGAAGCGTGGGAAAGCAAACAAAGGCTTTCGTTCTCAAGTCAAATCCAGCCCACTGTAGCTGTAGTGCGCCTTGGTTGAGCGGGCGCGTGCTCTCCCCCGTTTTGGAGGAGTATTAGCGTACATACAAGCTTTTAAGAAAACGCACAGTGCGCGGCCGCAGCTGTTCTCAATTTCTGATCACCAGGCCTTTTCGGCATCTTGGAACTTCCGCATGCTACGCGAGCAGATTTAGGAAGGCTGGCATGATTGCCGGGCTTTTGATTTTTTTTTCTTTCTTTCTTTTCAATTTGTAATCATATCAGTTGTTGATTATTTTTCTCTTGGAAAAACATCAAGGGACCAGATTTATTTATTTATTCATTTGAGATCTCACTACATCAAAAGGTAACGGAAGTACCGTAGCAGCTCCCATGTGTCTGTATGGTCATCTGTAAGGGATTTTTTTTTTCTGGAGCTGGATATTCGGATCGGAGTACCTTGGTTACCCCAAACTAAAGTTTAGCCCCTGTCCAATCGAATGTTTGAACCTCCGTTTCGGGTATTAAATGTAGTCGGATTATAAAACAAATTTGTCAGCCGAAGATTAAAAGACGAGACGAATCTAGTCCAGTTGGTTGGGTCTATATTTCATACTCCTATTTAAAAGTCAAACGCTTGATGTGACCCGGGCTAAACTTTAGCAGGGGCAACCAAACACCCCCTTAATCATCGCGCCGTCTGCTCCGCGCGTCTAATCATCTTTTCCTTTTGTGGTGGTGCTGTGCATCAGGATCCAAACGCATCGTCAGGAATGGCAGCTCCATTGACAGGATATATAAGCTGACGGGACTGCCAACCTGATCCTGATAAGCCGGGTACGTTGCTTGTCCGATGCTGGTGGAGGCTTGGAACCCACTACGGGTGAGGAGGGCTCTCGATCTGCTTTGTTGATTCCTCCTGAGCTCTCTCTCTGTCTCTCCCTATCGATCGTGCATTCTTTAGCTAGAGGGCTTTTGTTTTTTTTTTGCTTGGCTAAGATACCGTTGGTGGAGGCAGGAGACTTGCCTGACGAAATCGGCAAGGCAGACAAGACATAGACCGCGAGTGAGCTTGAGCTAAGATACCGAGAGAGAGAGAGAGATCCCGAACTGGAATGGTAATATTCCACCCCGAACGTCGTGACTCGACGCCTCCACTCTCTCCTCCGTCACCACAGGGTGGGGGGGTTCGTGTCGATCTCTCCCGGGTCCCGACCCATCCGGGTGGGAACCGAAACCATCTCCGATCAAAGTGGCCGCCGTCAGATCGAGCAGGCCGGCCCTTTTCCCGCTTTCGGTTTGGGGCCGGCGTCGCGGCCGCAGCACGCCGTGGTGGTGGTCTCTGGGCTGGCGGAATCGTATATCTTGTCTGCTGCAGATCCGGTTTCCGAGCTGCCGGAAAAAGCTTACCGTGATTCCGCTCCTATCGAACGGGTTGACGTGACTTCAGTTGGGAGGGACACACCCGGCGTACGGTTGTTGACTTTAAACAGAGAGAAACCTAGAATAATGAGTTCCCGTCCGTATGTATTGGTGGGTGCCTCGTCATTTGGCAACCGGGGACACGTCAGACTCGCAAGATCTCCAGACCTGCCAAGAAAGATCACGTAATACTCTGCTACTACTCTTTCTTTTTTTGGGTTCATGTCATTTTCGGCCGTTGGTATATGGTATGTGTAGTGTATATATAAAAACCATGCAGGTGGTTGGTATGTATATATAAAAAACTGTGCTGCCACCCGCATAGCGTGAGCTGAAAGGCTTTTAAACTAAGGATCGATTCGGAGAAAAAAAAAGAGAAAAGAAAAAAAAAGAGAAAGAAAGGTGTGTGTGCGCGCGGCAAACAGCCGCATTCACAGACTATAGATATACTACAGCTGATTAGTACTAGTGGGCAGCAGAACAGAATCAGTGCCTGCAATTATGAAACCAGCCGTCCTCCCTCCCCGGCGTGTGGCCTCATGCTTCGATTTCAGTCACGCCGCATCATTGCAGTGATCATCGCACTCATTGCTCCCCCCTGGATGCAGCCTGCCTGACGATCAGCATGGGCGATGATGCCTCGCAAGTTGCTTCCTCACTCCCCTATTAGCTACTACATGGCCAGGCCACCGAGACTGGATTAAAATAACACGCTCGCGTCTCACGCAGAGCCTTGTCATTCCTTGCCAATTATTGCAGGGGGCTCTCTGGGCAAGGCACTGCCTGCAAGCGAGACAGCTGCCTGGACTGGGACAGCGCAGCTTGTTCGGAGCATCGCCTGCCCCTGCCTGCCTCGCCTACTGTGTTTGCTTGCGTTGCGACCTGCTTTTGGTGCAGAAGGTTCCGCTGCTTTTTGTAGCCACTTGCCCACAACGCGCACTGGTACGCTGGGATTATACAACTCAAGTTAGTTCGATCGTGAAGCGTACTACGGAGTTAGCAGTACTTAATTAACACAGGGGTGGGAGAGGAGGAGGAGGATCCCCTAAGATCTGTTCTGCCGTGCCGAGCCCGAGCCTAGCAGACGGCGAATCATACCGGCATGGGAAGCACGATGGCTGCCCATAGCAGCCGCATTATATTGTTTTCTTCCCAGTTCGAGAGGGAGATGCGCACGTTAAGATTATATTCTTGCGCCTCAGATCGTCATCTCTCGCTGGGACTGCCAGGCCGGGGTTAGTTTAGTCGCGGCCGTGATCTATGGACAGGAGAAGCTAGCGGCGCCGGCGCCCCCAATGCAATCATGGCTGCCTGCGAGCTCGATCGCGTATTCGCGTACCAATAATAATGTAGGGATCTCCTCTCGATGACGCGTGCTTTCAGATGGCGGGAACATCCGTTAATCGTTATGACTTGCGAGCGCCACATGATGCAGGCAGGCAGCGCACCCGACGTGGGGTGGGAGTGGGACTGGGAGAGGCGGATCGAATGATAGATAGATAGATCCTCTCGCACCGGCATTCGATTCGAACACACACCCCGCGCGATCTCCAGGCGACCTTTTTGTATTTTCTTTCTTCCATCCGCCGGAACGCAGCGACGTCACGCGCGTTTCAGCCACACAATTCGGGGATGATTAGTACTAGTATATAATATTTTTTTTGGTGGGGGAGGGGGACTGGATTCTCTGGCGAGACAGCGGCGGGCGCGACATGAAACTGTAGGATAATAATACGGTCATCAACCTGCATTATATATGAGAGAGGGGCGCTCGCAATACGAGAGAGGTAAGAGTCCCGACTCCCGAGTGCTGCGGCCGGCGCCGGAGGATAATTGCTAACATGGCGGTGTCGGCGCTTGAAGCTGTCGCAGGGGGGCAGAGCCGCAGAGCGTATCTGCGCCAACAGCGTGCGCTTCGCCGGCGACGTCATGCGGCGCGGTGCCAGTGGACCCGTGCGGGTGCCCCCGAATGGGCCGAGCCAGTAAGTCGTACTTATGGTGAGTGGTATTTAAAGTTGAAGATGACATAGCGAGGACGCAGACGCCCCCCTACACAAAGGCCCAAGATCTATATACTGTTGATACGGTGTAATTTGAAATAGAAGATGATATAAGACGTCGTACCCGAAGGCCTCCCCATCCTGGTACGAGTATCGTATGTAGGTGGTCCACAATAAACGCACTTCAGCATCAACAAGATTTGACAGCCATCCTCCTCGACCGACTCTACAAATTTGTCTTTCAGTCAAACATCTTTTACCTTTATCAGCTGTATAAGTGTATCTGCTTCCGGTTCATTAGATTATTGAGTCAAAGAAAGTTATAGCGCCTGATTGGTTTACTGCGCTCGCACACGCAGTCCCACGCGAATCTGGCTAGCCAGGCACGGACATTTCTACCGTATGTGCAGATGCAGGTAAATAACCTCAAAATGACTTATTTTACATCCACTCATGCAGTCACTGTTTCTCGCGTACAGGCAACTAAACAGACGCTCAGCCAAAGTCATCGCACGCAACGATTCAGTATTACGTGTTTCGGGAAACAGCCGAAGGAGGCGAAAGTACGTGTTTCGACTACAGATGGCAATAGAGACCCGATCCCCGATTTACTGCGAGAAATTCCTCAAATAGGGGACGGATATGGGACTAATTTAGTCCCCGCGGGGATCTAAATGGGAAAAATTTAATCCCCGTCGGGTTCGCGTGGACGGGAATGGGGAACCATCCCCCGTCCCCGTTCCCCGAGTATCTGGCCCATGAAACTTTTTTATCCAAGTTAGTCAATTTATTTGTTAAAATTATAGTAAAAACTCAATTCATGGCATGTTATAAAATAGCAAACTAAACTCTAAAATAGATGTCTCTTGTAATTTTCAATCTTGTTTGTTAAATTTGTATTAATTTGATACAATCAATTTAAATTTATCTTTAAATATTGTACTTCTAGCGGGGATAGATTCCCCGCGGGGTTCCCTACAGGGATAAATTCCCTAACGGGGACAGGAATGGGAGAAAAAGCTCCCCCGTGAGCGTTCGCGGGGATGGATATGGGGAGCCATTCCCCGACGGGAAAATCCCCCTTGCCATCCCTAGTTTCGACTGTACTCGCCCGCGGTCTCGTATCCCATTCTATTTAGTTAATTATACATAACAAATATTAATATTAACAATATTTAGTAAATACTATTAAAATAAATGCGAAATACATTTTTATACTTGATTAAATTGAAACCATAAATATGAATATAATTTATTAGAAATTTAATTGAATATAAATCACTTCAAATAACATTTTAAATGATGGGTAACCAACGATTATATTTTTTAAGAGGCAATTCTTTGTATGTCATTGAAATTTTGTCAAGTATCTTTGTTGCTACCATAAATGTTCTAATCAGTTCTATAGTGTCGGGTTTCGTAATTAGGGATATCTAGATTTTGCCCCAAAAACACGCTTAACCCCAAGACCACTATTAGACCATTTCCGAGGTCAAGAGAGTATAATCCACGCTTCGCCAGAGCCCTCTAGGCGGTCGCCATAACCCCGCTTCGCCCGAGCCTGTCCTCGGACAAGGTACGTTCCCAGGAGAACTCTCGTCCCGGTCGAGGTCCCCTCTCCCCAAAACTATTGTCTCTACCTCGCTCGAGCCCGTCTCGAGCAAGGAAGACAACCCCAAGGCAGTTCGAGCCGATGGCCACAGGATACAGGAGCATTCGATACGCACACCTACCCACGCAGCGTTGCAGGCGAACAAGAGCGATAAGACCGCGGTCCCATCAGACTTCATCAACTATGATGACACACAGGCCATTGTCCCGCACGCTGCCTGCCAATTCCCGATGGGACACACATACGACAACGGTGCAGGTTGGCCCTCGAGCGCAAACTCCGCCTCGCCCGAAGCCATCCTCACTCTTGGGACAAACACCGCCGCGCCCGAGTCCAGCCTCGGCTACCTGCTCCCCGCGAATCCCGTAGGAGGCCACTCCTCCAACTGTGACGCACACATCTACGAATCCGGAGCAGGCTCGGTCACGACCTAGGGCGGACTTCCGCCTTGCCCGAACCCGGCTTCAGCATCGATATCAGTAACAGAAAGGCGTGCGACGTTACCATAAACTGCAGAGCTGACGTAATACTCAAGGGCTTTTTGCCATACTCAGCACTGCATCAGCCACTACGGCATGGGCAACCTCCTTGTCAGGTAGGCTCGGATACGTGACCGAGCCCTTGGCCCTGGCCTCGGTTCTCAGCAGAAATCGGGCGTCCCCACTGGGCATAAGTCAACAACAAGTACAAGACCCATGCTCCGGGTCATACCATCTACAGGGGCTCGGCTACGCCTCCTCACCGTACGCGGGGATCTAAATGGGGAAATTTAATCCCCGTCGGGTTCGCGGGGACGGGGATGAGGAACCATCCCTCGTCCCCGTTCCCCGAGTACCCGCCCCACGAAACTTTTTATCCAAGTTAGTCAATTTATTTGTTAAAATTATAGTAAAAACTCAATTCTTGGCATGTTATAAAATAGCAAACTAAACTCTAAAGTAGATATCTCTTGTAATTTTCAATCTTGTTTGTTAAATTTGTATTAGTTTGATACGATCAATTTAAATTTATTTTTAAATATTGTATTTCTAGCGGGATAGATTCCCTACGGGGTTCCTCACGGGGATAAATTCCCCGACGGGGACGGGGATGGGAGAAAAAGCTCCCCCGTGAGCGTTCGCAGGGACGGGGATGGGGAGCCATTCCCAATGGAGAAATCCCCGTTGCCTACCCTAGTTTCGACTGTACTTGCCCGCGGTCTCGTACCCCATTCTATTTAGTTAATTATACATAACAAATATTAATATTAACAATATTAGTAAATACTATTAAAATAAATGTGAAATACATTTTTATACTTGATTAAATTGAAACCATAAGAATATAATTTATTAGAAATTTAATTGAATATGAATCACTTCAAATAACATTATAATGATGGGTAACCAACGATTATATTTTTAAGAGGCAATTCTTCGTATGTCATTGAAATTTTGTCAAGTATCTTTGTTGCTACTATAAATGTCTAATCAGTTCTATAGTGTCGGTTTCGTAATTAGGGATACCTAGATTTTGCCCCTAAAACATGCTTAACCCCAAGACCACTATTAGACCATTTCCCAAGGTCAAGAGAGTATAATCCGCGCTTCGCCCGAGCCCTCTTTCGGTGGTCGCCATAACTCTGCTTCATCCGAGCTTGTCCTCGAACAAGGTACGTTCCCGGGAGAACCCTCGTCCTGGCCGAGGTCCCCTCTCCCTAGAACTGTTGTCTCTACCTCGCCCGAGCCTGTCTCGGGCAAGGAAGACAACTCCGAGGTAGGTCTCAGCCGAAGGCCTCAAGAGATAGGAGCATTCGATGCACACACCTACCCACGCAGCGTTGCAGGCGAATAGAAGCAATAAGACCGTGGTCCTGTCAGACTTCACCAACTATGATGACATACATACCACTGTCCCCGCACGCTGCCTACTAACTCCCGATGGGACACACATACGACAAGGGTGCAGGCTGGCCCTCGGGCACAAACTCCGCCTCGCCCGAAGCCGTCCTCACTCTCGGGACAAACTCCGCCGCGCCCGAGTCTTGCCTCGGCTACCTGCTCCCCGCAAATCCCGTAGTAGGCCACTCCTCCAATTGTGACGCGCACATCTACGAATCCGGGAGCAGGCTCGGTCTCGACCTCGGGCGGACTTCCGCCTCGCTCGAACCCGAATTCGGCATCGATATCAGCAACAGAAAGGCGTGCGACATCACCATAAACTGCAGAGCTGCCGTAATACTCAAGGGCCTTTTGCCATACTTAGCACTGCATCAGCCACTACGGCATGGGCAACCTCCTTGTCTGGTAGGCTCGGTACGTGACCGAGCCCTTGGCCCTCGCCTCGATTCTTAGCAGAAATCGGGCGTCCCCACCGGGCATAAGTCAACCACAAGTACACGACCCATGCTCCGGGCAATACCATCTACAGGGGCTCGGCTACGCCTCCTCACCATACGCGGGGATCTAAATAGGGAAAATTTAATCCTCGTCGGGTTCGCGGGGACGGGATGGGGAACCATCCCTCGTCCCCGTTCCCCAAGTACCCGCCCCACGAAACGTTTTATCCAAGTTAGTCAATTTATTTGTAAAAATTATAGTAAAAACTCAATTTTTGGCATGTTATAAAATAGCAAACTAAACTCTAAAGTAGATGTCTCTTGTAATTTTTAATCTTGTTTGTTAAATTTATATTAGTTTGATACGATCAATTTAAATTTATCTTTAAATATTGTATTTCTAGCGGGATAGATTCCCCGCGGGGTTCCCCACGGGGACGGGGATAGGAGAAAAAGCTCCCCCGTGAGCGTTCGCGGGAACGGGGACGGGGATGGGGAGCCATTCCCCAACGGGGAAATCCCCGTTGCCATCCCTAGTTTCGACTGTACTCGCCTGCGGTCTCGTATCCCATTCTATTTAGTTAATTATACATAACAAATATTAATATTAACAATATTTAGTAAATACTATTAAAATAAATGCGAAATACATTTTTATACTTGATTAAATTGAAACCATAAATATGAATACAATTTATTAGAAATTTAATTGAACATGAATCACTTCAAATAACATTTTAAATGATGGGTAAGCAACAGTTATATTTTTTAAGAGGCAATTCTTCATATGTCATTGAAATTTTGTCGAGTATCTTTGTTGCTACCATAAATGTCTAATCAGTTCTATAGTGTCGGGTTTCGTAATTAGGGATACACTACCGGAATCGCAGGCGTTGCCGAGTGTCGTTTTCTTTGCCGAGTGTCTTTTGTCGGGCACTCGGCAAAACCTTCTTTGCCGAGTGCGGCACTCGGTAAAGTTAGGCTCTCGGCAAAGAGCCCTTTACCGAGTGCTGAACACTCGGCACAGGACGGCGCTCGGCAAAGACAAATTTGCCAAGTGTTAAACACTCGGCAAAGGGGGCTCTCGGCAAAGGGCCGTCAGCGGCCGTCCCAAAGCTGACGGCCGTCAGTCTTTGCCGAGAGCCAACGGCTGGCACTCGGCAAAGAGGCTTCTGTGCCGAGTGCCACATAGTAGGCACTCGGCAAAGGAGGCTTTGCCGAGTGTCATTTCTAGACACTCGGCAAAGTATATTTTTATTTTTTTATTTTGTCTCCCAAAATTTTTGTGGTATGTTCCTACACTATGTAGACCTACATGTATCATTTGTGGACAATTTTAACAGAGTTTTCAATCGTTAGTAGATTTAGTTCGTTTATTTAAATTTCTTCGGAAAATTTAGATTTGAACTGCAGGTCAATTGAAACTTGGAAAACCGTGCATGCAAAAATGATATTCATGTTACTTAGCATAAGTTACGACCGATTCCAGGAGCGGACCGGAAACTTCGAGCAACATGCTCACTAAACATGGCCGTAAACTTGCCATCCACATGTTTAAAAATTGTATAAAACACAAACAAAGTCAGAAAATCCTGAAACTTGTCCACGTGTCATGATATCATATGTACAGGCTGCGATAAAAATTTTAGAATGTTTGGAGAAATTTGTGAGACACTATGTGTACAAACCTAAGAGATCCATATGAAATCATAGAGTTTCAATGTGGATCTCTTAGGTTTGTACACATAGTGTCTCACAAATTTCTCCAAATATTCTAAAATTTTTATCCCAGCCTGTACATATGATATCATGACACGTGGACAAGTTTCAGGATTTTCTGACTTTGTTTGTGTTTTATACAATTTTTAAACATGTGGATGGCAAGTTCACGACCATGTTTAGTGAGCATGTTGCTCGAAGTTTCCAGTCCGCTCCTGGAATCGGTCGTAACTTATGCTAAGTAACATGAATATCATTTTTGCATGCACGGTTTTCCAAGTTTCGAGTGACCTGCAGTTCAAATCTAAATTTTCCGAAAAAATTCAAATAAACGAACTAAATCTACTAGCTATTGAAAACAAATTTATAATTGTCCCAAAATGGTATATGTAGGTCTACATAGTGTAGGAACATACCACAAAAAGTTTGGTAAACAAAATAAAAAAATAAAAATATATTTTGCCGAGTGTCCAAGCCTAGACACTCGGCAAAGAACGCTTTGCCGAGTGCCTGCCGTGCGACACTCGGCAAAGTTTTTTTTAAAAACCCTAAGTCTAGTCTTTGCCGAGTGCCACCAGACAGGCACTCGGCAAAGAAGCCTTTGCCGAGTTCTAGATCAAAGGAACTCGGCAAAGTATATTTGTTAATTTTAAAAAAATCTTTGCCGAGTGCCAGATCGCGGGCACTCGGCAAAGACGTTAATTATACAGACCGACAGCCTCTTCTTCTCCTTCCTTCACCTTTCACTCTCATTTTCACACCCGCCGCCGCCCTTCCCACGCGCCGTCGCCCACGCCCTCGCCCACGCGCCGCCGTCCGGCCACGCGCCGCCGTCCGCCATCATGCCGCCGTCCGCCCACGCGCCGCGCCGTCCGCCCGCCCACGCGCCGCCGTCCGCGCCGCGCCGTCTGCTCGCTCGCCGCTGTCCGTGCCGCGCCGTCTGCCCGCTCGCCGCCGTCTGCATCGCACACATCTTTGCGCTCCAGCAGCAGGTACGTATGTAGTAATACTATACTACACTAGCTAGATTGTATGCCCGTTCCTTTGAGCTAGACAATAGAGAATATATATGCACTAATTCTCATTTGTTGATATACATAAGTAGTTCCACTTCACAATAAAAGATGATCACGACATGGACAATCAAAGTTGAGGCTAAGAGTATTGTGAGATGAAAGTGACTTATTAGATCGAGTAGGGTGTGCACACTCACCATGATGTATTATATATCTTTATGAGAAATGAAACAACGATGAGAATTGTCTGGTGTATGAGAGAAATGAGAATTATTGGACGTGGTACTATAGTGGCACTCAACAATAATTCATTCTTTGGCGATAGTAGCACAGTAGCGCAGTACGTAGAAGGTCCAACCTTGTAGATATGATTGTGTGGCGATAGTAAAATAGTTTCTATATAATGTGATGGTGGATATGGATGTCGATTAAATGTGATTGTCGGCCATCGTGCCGTTGATATATGTCAGCCATTGTGTTGTCAGTTTTATTTGCAGGTTTTGGAAACCTCCCCGTGCAGGGGAGGTGCTGCCGAAATTTTTTATTGACAGGCTTGTTTATTCTTTTGCAGAGGTCTTCCTAGCCGTTGCGGGTCTGCCTGCACCGCGTCGCGTCGCTACTGCACCAACCCGCCACAGCCCCGCTAGCCTGACTCCACCGTCACCCTAGGTATAACCTTAATTTCCGCATCATGGTCGTAGATCACGTAGCCCAGTTAGTCGTCTCCCGTTTGAAAGAGATACGGTGTAGATATGCAGATCTTTGCATATCTACAAATGTATCTGTTTCGAATTGTCCACGTTTTTTGGACAGCCCGCGGTTGCGTAGATAGTGTTAGTTTCCATGCTCTACTCCGGTCTGAGACAGAGTTTCGGCGTCACCTCCCTGTTGTTCTCCGGACAGTACACTCTCCCTGCCAGGACGTGTATCCGGAGAACAGCGGGGAGGTGCTGCCGAAATTCTATCTCGGATCGGAGTAGAGCATGAAAACTAACTCTATCTACGCAACCGCGGGTGGGATTAGGACCTATCCTCACCTATTAGAAGGTAGGAACGTAGTGTACATGCATTATATGTCTATATTAAACTATACTCGGTTATATATGTTAGAGGATGGAGGACCGTGAGTGGATGTACATGGGCCGCGTTCGACGTAATGATGTCACCCCTAAATGGATTAGGAAGACCGATGCTTTCGTGGAACGGGCATATGGTGAAGCTGCTAAAGGAGCTAGCCTAGTCCCTTGTCCGTGCAGCAAATGTGACAACCGGAAAAGAAAACCAAAGAAGGCCATGGTAGAACATATTTGGAAGAATGGATTTACGCCGGACTATACTCGGTGGATCTTCCATGGTAAAGCGCATCGCACGAGAGAGGAGGTGGTGAGACAACGCGTCGAGGATTACGATGCTGATGCCGGGGTAGCGGACATGTTGAACGACTATCATGAGGCACAGTTCGCCGAAGGACGTACGAAGGACGAGCCAGAGGCGACCGCAAAGGCATTCTACGACATGTTTGACGCGGCACAGAAACCCCTTCATGGCAAGACAAAGGTTTCTCAACTGGATGCCATTGGGCGTATAATGGCGTTCAAGTCGCAGTATAGCATGAGTCGAGACGCCTTCGATGGTTTGTTGACAGTTATTGGCAGCCTGCTTCCGGAGGATCACGTTCTGCCAAAGAGCATGTACGAGGCACAAAAACTCCTTCGTGCACTCAAAATGACGTATGAGCAGATACATGCTTGTCCGAAGGGCTGCGTCCTATTTAGGAAAGAACACACTGAGGCAAAGTACTGTCCGAAGTGTAAATCGTCTAGGTTCATGGAGGTAGACTCTGGTGATGGACAGAAGAGGCAGCTCAACATCCTCGTGACAATCCTACGCCACCTTCCGTTCATACCGAGGATCCAGCGTCTATACATGACAGAGGAATCCGCGAAATAGATGACATGGCACAAAAAAGGCAAACGATACAATCCTGACAAGATGGTTCACGCATCCGATGGTGAAGCATGGACCCACTTTGATGCCATTCACCATGAGAAAGCCAAAGAGGCTCGTAATGTTCGTGTTGCGCTAGCCACAAATGGGTTCAATCCCTATGGAATGACCGCTGCCCCATACACATGTTGGCCCGTGTTCGTTATCCCCATCAATCTCCCCCTGGCGTATGCTTCAAAGACAGAACATATTCGTGTCGTTGATAATTCCTGGACACCCGGGGAATAAAATGGGCGTGTACATGGAGCCTTTGATTGATGAATTGGTCCGTGCTTGGGAGGAAGGGGTATGGACGTACGACCGAGCTACGAAGACAAACTTCAAAATGCATGTTTGGTACCAGTACTCCATGCATGACTTTCCGGTGTATGGGCTATTTTGCGCCTGGTGTGTTCACGGTAAGTTCCCATGCCCAGTTTGCAAGGAAGCTCTTAGGTTCATTTGGTTGAAGAAGGGTGGCAAATATTCGTCATTCGATAAACATCGATAATTTCTCCCTCCTGACCATGCATTCCGACTAGACATCAAGAACTTTACGAAAGGTGTCGTGGTGACAGACCGCCCACCTGCAATGATGACTGGTGCCGAAGTTCGCGAACAGATAGATGGTCTCGTGGCCAACCCAGAAGGTGGTTTTGTGGGATATGGTGAGCAACATATGTGGACACATAAGTCGGGCTTGACTCGGCTCCCCTATTATGATGACCTGCTCCTTCCACACAACATTGACGTGATGCACACTGAAAAGAATGTCGCCAAGGCACTTTGGGCAACAATTATGGAGATTCCTGATAAGTCAAAGGATAACGTAAAGGCAAGAGTGGATCTGGCAGAGTTATGTGATAGACCAAACCAAGAGATGAAGCCGCCTAGTGGTGGTAAGACATGGAGAAGGCCTAAGGCCGATTTCGTCCTGAGCAGGGCCCAGAGGAAGGAAGTACTACAGTGGATCAAGATGTTAATGTTCCCTGATGGGTATGCAGCTAACCTTAGTAGGGGGTGAACTTATCTACTCTGCGAGTCTTATGGATGAAGAGTCATGACTTCCACATATGGATTGAACGAATTCTTCCGGCGATGGTTCGAGGCTATGTCCCTGAGCATGTCTGGCTAG